>JAUELO010047617.1:0-10175 GCA_032357855.1 Amphibolips quercusostensackenii | reverse complement strand
CATATTTTATTACCTCCAACATCAAATGAACATTCTCCGTGAAAGGACATCAAATGGCTCCGAAGAGATTTCGAAGAGATTTTCTCGTTTCTGGGCTGAGAGCTGAACTTTATTCCTTTTGCAAAAGATTACACAAGTGGATTGGATTTGCATTATCACAAAAGCGTTTTATTACTCTCTAGGCACCCGTTTTTCGCAAGCCTTCATCGCTATTTAAAATTCATCTACTTGCTTGCATATGTAATTTCTTAAAAATGATAAGAGATCAAATCTTTTTAATTATTTTTTAATTTGTTGCGTACACGATTATTTTTTCATTAATTATTTGTGATAATATCTCAGATTTATTCGGGCTCTTGGCATCCACTGCGAAGTTGCACCATCAATTTTGTAAATAAAAATTTTCATGTAAGTAATTTTATTTTATGATAGAATTTATTTTTTTTTTAATGAAAGAGTTCATTTTAAGTTTCAAAATTTTTTATGTTAAATAATAAAAATAATAAGAATGAAATAAAAATAATAAAAATACAGTGAATGACTGGCACGATAGAGGCCATAGCGTGTTTGGAACATTGTCTTCTGATTTTTATTCAAAAGTATCGAAAAAAGTTCTTAAAATTCGTGACAAAATTTTTAATGCTATTTCATTTTAAGAAAATGAATCCTAAGAGAAATTAAAAAAAAATTTGAAACTTTAAAAATTATTTTCTGAAATTTCAAAAAGAACGAAAGATTAAATAGCAAAATTTTTTTTTTGCTTGTGCATAAAATTTTGGAAAAAGTTTGAGTAATCCTAAGAAATATTTATAAGTTCCGAAAAGATTTAAAAATTATTTTTAACTTGTAGAGATTTCTCATAATTTTTATTAAGAATGCAGAGTAAAAGATTTAAAAAAAAATCTTTTTGAGAATTTCGAAAGGTTTCGAAAGAATAAAAGAATTTTCTTAAGATTCTTTGGAAAATTTAAAATGAGTTTTTTGGATGTTAAAAAATTAACTTTTAAAAAACATTTTACAATATTTTAAGAACTTTTAAAAGATTTTAAAAATTATCAAAAAAATCCGTAATATTTTAAGGTAATTTTTTTGATCATACAATTTTTTTTTTAATTTTAGAAAAATTTTGAATCATTTCATAAGATGCAATTGAGGCTTGGTACATCGTATTCCGATTCTTATCAAGAAAATTAAAAAAAAAGTTTTTAAGATTCATGACAAAGTATCAAATGATATTATATTTTTGAATTTAATTCTAAGACGAAATTAAAAAAGATTTTAAAACAATTGATATGATTTTCCTAATTTTCTTAACAAAAAAAAATTAAAATGCAAAATTTTTTAATTTTGCATGTTCATAAAATTTTAGAAAAAAATTTCGGTAAGTTTGAGAGATATTTACAAGCTTTGGAAAGATTTAGAAATAATCTTCAGCTTGTAAATATTTTTTACATTTTGTTTTTAAATTTTAATTTTTTTAAATTTGGAAAGAAGAAAGTTTTTGAGAATTTTAAAAGGTTTCAAAAGAATGTAAGAATTTGTTTGATATTCTTTAAAAAAATTTTAATGTGCTTTTTGTTGTTGAAGACATTAATTTTAAGAGAGAATTTAACAATACTTTAAATCATTTCAAAAGATATTTCAAAATTTGTAAAAAATGAATCTGGGAAATTCTAAAGTAATTTTTTTAATTATGCGAAATTTTTTTTAATTTTAGAAAAAATTTGAATAATTTAAAAAAATATTTAGAAGTTTCCTAAGTTTTAAGAAGATAAAAAATTAATTTAAAATTTAAAAATATTCCTAACAATTTTTAACAAACTATAGACTCTTGAAGATTTTAACAAAAAATTAAAAGATTTTTATTTTTTCAAAAGATTTTAACAAAATCTAAAATAATTTTCAATTTAAAAAATGAATTTTGAAAAAAATTTTTTAAAACCCCAAAAATTTGGAATGATTTTCGAAAATTCCGAAACAAAATTAAAGATATTAAAGCAAAAATTTTTAGTTGTGCAAGATTCAAAAAGTTTAGAAAAACATAAAGTACGTTTACAAATATTTTAAAGTTTTTAAATGATTCAAAAAAAATGTGAAAGGCTTAAAATGAATAAAAATTTTTTATCAAGATTTTTATAAAAATCTAAAATAATTTTTCATCTTTAAAAATTAGTTTCAAAAGAAGTGTTTTTAAAAGTTTAAAACTTTTGAATAGTTTTTTCTTGCTTTGAAAAAATAAAACAATTTTCCTAAGATTCTTTGGAAAATTTGGATTTTTTGTATAAATTAATTTTTTAACGAAAATGCAAAAATATTCTTAAGTATTTCAAAAAGTATCTGAAAATTCATAAATAACCTTTAAATTAACTTCTAAATTTTTTTTAAATTCTGTAAAATACAAAAAAAAATAGTTTTACATTTTCTAAATTCTTTTTGACAAATCTAAAATGTTTGTAAATATTTTAGAATTTTTTTAAGAATCGTAGAAAAATTAAACTTGTATAACTCTGAAAAAAACTGATAGTATTTATTTTCGTATTCTCAGATTTTAGAAAGAATTCAAAATTTGTATTTTTCATCAAATTTGATTTTTGTAGTTACATTCTCAAATTTAGCATCTGATATTTTTACTTTGATTTTTATATTATTTCTTAATTAATTTTTACTATAGAGCTGTTGTTGGCAAATAAACGCGTTATTTGTTAGTGTCATTGACATTTTATAACAATTATTTATGTTATGATGTATGAGCATAAAAATAAGAACTTTCTCTAAAAAAATTATATAACTTTGCCTACATCTTTTTGTCTTGAAAATTCAACAATTTGGTTAAAAATTAACTTTTTTCTTGGAAACTCATATTTTTGGTGAAAATTTAAACATTTGCTTTAAAATAAACCTATTTTTATGAAAACTTAAGTTTTTGGAAAAAAAATTGAATTATTTTAGAGAAAATTAATTGTTTTGGTAAAAAATGATATTTTTTGTTAGAAAATGCAACTATTTTGTGGCTAATCCGCCGTTTTCTCTTTAAATGGAATAATTTTGTTGAAAATCATTGTAATTTGTTTACAATCCGTCTTTTTGGTAAAACATCAGTCTGCCTGGTAGAAAAAGTTGTTATTGTAAATTTTAAACTTGTTTTCATTTTCAATTAAAAAGTAAGTTTATTCACTTAAGGCACTTAAGGCACTTTGGGCACGTTAAAAATGCTACCGAAAAATCAAATATTCCATTTTTGTTCAAACAGTGTTTGTTTTAATCAAAGAAAACTATATTTAAAAAAATACGACATTAAAAGACATACCGATAAGCAATCGAGCACTAAAATTTAGTGATTGTGAATTCTCATTCGTTAAAGCTTCTTCGGTTTTGAGAAACACATTCTCATCACGTGTCTCGTAAGAAAAAATGGTTAAAAGCAAATTTTCAGGTATAATTTAAAAATAATTATGTTATTAAACATTTTATTGTTCCTTGTTTTTTTTTGTTAAATTTTAGTTTTCTATTTGTAATGTCATTTTTCACAATTAAAACAAAAACCACGCGTCTTATTAAAAATGATTAATAACAAGCTTGTAGCTATTTCTTGGTTGAACAACTTTTCTGTTCATTTTTTTTGTAGCCTGTGCCGTTTTTTTAAAAAATTCAATTTCTTAAAATATTTTTAATGTTGGTTTTTTTGATTCTTTATTATTTTTTTGTGACGAAAATTAGAATTTTCTATTTCTCTAGAAAATTCAAAAAGATGCTATAATAATCTTGTAGTGCTTTCAAAAAGTAAAGTTGATCTTTTTTCGACTTTTTTTATATCTTGAAAAAAATGTTCTTGAAAATTTGTCCAATGATCTAATTTTTTAAATTTTTATCCAAAATGGCTGGCTAACAAACTTGACTTTCATTTTAGGACATTTAAGAGTATACCAAATTCCAATCTCAAAGCGTGGACATTAAACAAAAACGGACGAGAAGCGGGGTCAAATTTGACACAAATATAATACCTTCGCTGATGAGCATATAAAAATTCATTCCCAAATAAGCAAAAAAAAAAAAAATTTCAACAAAATAGGTAAAGTTTCAACCAAAGAGATAAGCTTTTAACTGAAATAAAGAATTTTATAAAAAAAATTTTTAGATCTTTTTTAAACGCACCCTTTTTGTTGATCCATTTTTTTCGTACCTTGCGTCGTTTGTCCTAAAATTTAAATTTTTATTGTTAACGTTATTTTTTACGATTAAAGCCAAAACTACGCATTTTATCAAAAAATAATTCAGAACAAATTTGTAGTTTTTTTTTTGAGTAAACAAATTTTGTCTATATATTTTTTTTATATCGTGTGTCGCTCGTCTAAAAATTCAATTTCTCTGTTTTTAATGCAGTTTTTTACAAATAAAACTAAAACTACGTTTTCTATCAAAAAACGAAATTTGTTAATCTTTTTTCAATACAATATTTTTCTTGATTTATGTTTTTTACGTCTTGTATAGTTTGACAGCAAAACAGAATGTTTGATTTGTCATTATTTTTTGTGCGGTCAACATTTGAATTTTTGATTATTCCAGAAAATTGCAGAATGTGTTGTTATAATTTTGTAGGGTGTTCAAAATGTTACGTTTTTCTTTTTTCTGACATTTTTTTATATCGTGCGTTGTTTGGCTCAAAATGTTTATTTTCATTTGTTTGCATGAAAAATCTATCTTAAATGCTAGAAAACAAATCTTTCTTGATTCAAAATAAATTTTTTAAATTGAAAATCCAACATTCTATGAATAAAATTCTTATGACTTGAAATTGATCTATTTAGTTAAAAGCTTAACGATTTTTCGGAAAATTCTTCATTCTGGAAAAAAAATTCACATTTTGAGTTAAAAATTCATCTTCTTTCCATAAAATCTTTTAATCTAAGAAATGTAAAGTGTTTTTTAACAAACGTAATACGGTATTTACATTAATTTTATTCCGAAGATTTTATTTTCTTATCATTTTCCTTTTTTTTATCACTCTATTCTCTCTGGTTTGATAACATTTTGGGCTACTTTATTTTTTGGTAGATGGGGGGGGGGGAATATAAAAGTAGTCTCATACAAGGGGTAGGTAAAATAGCTCAAAATAACTAACGCAGTTTTTTGGCGTCCCCTAAGCAAGCAATTTACTTAAAAATAAACAATAACATTTCTAAATTTTACAACTGTGTCTGTTTATTTTTTTAAACATTATTGCCCTCAAAATCAATTGGTTAATAGTAATGTAAAAAGTCAAGAGAGTTAAAATAGATAGATAAAAGATCCAAGGTCAAATGTTATATTACCGGAGTCAAAGGTCACAGGTCAAATGTCAAAGGTCAGAAATCATATATAAAAGTTCAGGAGTCAAAGTTCAAAGGTTCATGTAGGACAAATGAAACTGGGTAAAAAGGTGAGATGCCAAATGCCAGAGGTCATAGGTCATAGATTATAGGTTATAGGCCATATGTCAAAGGTCATAATTTAAAGGTCATACATTTCTTAATTTCACCAGACATACTCATTTAATTTAGATTAGTTACAGAAACAGCACTATTATTATTTTTTATACTTTTTTTAAATTTTCACAGCATTTTTAATCAAGACGAAAAATATTCTGGGGTGTATGAAGCGTAAATTCTACACTTAGTATATTGGATACTTCCACTAAGAAAATTTCTATAGCAAAACTGGAAAGCTGAGTCGTGAAAAGCACAGCTTTGAGTTGGATAAATGCAATAAGCCTCGGATCCAATGCAATTTAAATAGTGAAATTGATCTCTTTTGATTTAAAAGCTGATTCAACTTTGTATACTTAATTCAATCAAGGAACTTCTTTCACTTCTTTGGATTTTCCATTTATTTCACACAAAAATTATAAAAATTTATTCAATATGAGAAAAAATTTATGCAAAAAATTTCTGTATTCTTGGATATTTATCTCGTGAACTGTTTCATTTTCTAAGCAGTTTTTTGGGAACATAAGAATCATCATTCGCGTATCATTATTTATTCAAAGTTATATTTTGAAGCTAATTTTTCATTTTACAGAATATAACAAAATATTAGAAAAAATTCGAATCAGTTTAGTAGATATTCAGGGCTTTCAGAAGTTTGAAAGAAATTAAAAAATATTTTATTAATTTTCTAAAATCTTTTGTAGTTTTAAAATATTTATTAACATTTTGAAACCTCTAAAATTCCTGTATAACGTTTCAAACTGACTAATTTTTAATCTCCTGATACTTTTAAAAATTCTTACAAGCTTTCAAATATTTTTTTCGTAATCTTCAAAAATCTACATTTTTTCTTAAATTTTTCTGAATTCTTCTAAATTTTTAATTATTTTTAAATTGTTTAGAAACTTTTTAACATATTTAATATCTTTTAAGATGATCTAAATTTTACCCTAAATTGAAAAATTATAAATAATTTTGAAAAAATTTCTTAAAATTTTCTGGATTCTTTTTTGACAATTTTAAAATTTTTTTAAAATCTTTTAAATTTTTTTCTGAAATTCTCAAATTTTTGAGATCACTTCACAAAATAAAAAAATCATTTGACATTTCCTCAAGCAATTTCATAAGAATTTTTTTTTACTTTCTTCAAACATTTCGAAATTATTGAAAAGCTTCATTTTTCCCACACTTCATAAAACTACATTTTATTTAAAATATTTTTTAACATTGCCAAATTTTTAACTATTCTCTTAATTTTTTAACACTTCTGACCCTTGTGAACATTTTTTCGAATGACTTGAACTTTTCCTGAAATTAAAAAAATCTGCATAATTTGAAAAATTGCTTTAAAATCTTCCTAGTTTTTTATGAGAATTTTGTAAATTTTTTGAAATCTCTTATAAATATATTATTTTAAATAATTCTTCAAAATAAAAAATCATTATCCATTCTCCTGAAAAGCTTAAGAAAATTTTTTTCAATTTTTTGAAATTCTTAAAAAAGCTTTTTAATTCAAAATCCTGAAAAATCTACATCAAAAAAATCTTAAAATCTTTCCAAGTCTTAGATTATTTTTTAATATCTTTTAAACTTCTAAATATCTTTAACTTACTTAAATTTTTTCTGGAAATTTTGTTTAAAATCTTCTACTTTCTTATTTGAAATTTTAGGAAATCGTTTAAAACGTTTGAAAATATATTTCAATTTTTTTTTTTAAATTTAGTTTTTAAAACACAAAGTAATTTCAAATTTTGACAGAAATCTTACAAAAAAATAGTTTTTTATTCACTTGAAACCTTTCACAATTCTTGGAGAGCTTCTTTCTCGCAATCTTCAAAAATCTACATTTTTAAAATAATATTTTTAATCTTTTAAAATTTTGTTTTATTTTTTTATTTTTTTATAACTTCTGAGCTTTCTTCACATCTTTTTTAAACGATACAAGTTTTAGCTTGAATAAAAAAAAAATAATGAATAATTGAAAAATTTGGCTTAAAAACTTTAGGATTTTTCTGACAATTTTGAAAATCTTTCAAAGTATTCTCACGTTCTCTTTAAATAATTTTTTTCAAATAATAAATTATTTAAGATTTTGCTAGGAATCATAAGAAAAATTTTTTTTATCTTCAGATCTTTCATTACACCTGAAAAGCTTCAGCTTTTAAGAATAATCTTGAATCTCCCGGATTCTTTTTCGACAATTTTAGTGATCTTTTGAAAGATTTTTAAACATTTGCTGTAAACTTATTTTCCATAGTAAAAAATCATTTCGAATTTTCCCATAAATCTTAAGAAATTTTCTTACACCTTTCAAAATTTTTTAAATCTTTTAAAATTTTTGTTAAAGTCTTGAAAAATCTACTTAGTGTTTTAAATTACTTTAAATCTTTCTATGTTTTAAATTATTAAAATTTTTTTTTTTAAATATCTCGTTAAATTCCTTAATTTTCTTCTAAAATGGTGTAATCTTCAAAAATGGAATAATTTTGCTTAAAGGGTGTTAGTTAAAACCGACTTAGAATTTCTTTACATAGCTGCGGCACCGACACTATATATATTTTTTGACAAGTATTTGAGAATGAAAGAAAGAAAACTGGGCAAATATCCGGGGTTTTCACGAGATCCCGAAATCAATGAAATTCAGAGAAATGAACCCTTTTGCTAAAAAAATGATTATTTTCACAAAAAATGTAAATTTTCCAAAAGGGGGATAGCAGACGACAGCATTTAAACGTCGAAAACCGTTCGCAAATTAATTTTTTTACTCACAATTCAGACATCATAAAAGCACTCTCGGATATCACATTTTCTTTGAAGACCCATGTCTTGATGACGGAGAACCTAAACTTCGCGAAATACGTCGAAATACGTCACGCCAGTGATGCCAATTAGGCATTTTCACTTCATCGACAGCTAACTTCACTTCGTTGATTGCTGAGGAGAAAACAATCGACCAATGCATAGGATGCGGTCATAGATATTACAAAGTAACGTATTTACCAATGCATTCGGTCTATTTTTTCCCCTGAGCACTCAACGGAGTGAAGTTAGCTGGTGGTCGAAATGAAAATACCTAATATAAGCGCCTTTTGATACTGCGCTTGCGTTCAGGCCGCACACTGTTGTACGCAATTAGCGCGAAATTCAAAATCAAAATGAAAAACAATTCTTGGAAAAATAAATAATTACTTAACAATGAACAAGAATGTATATAAATGGAACAACTTTTGATTTCAGGCAAAAAAAAAATTTATAACACGTGTATTTTCTAAATATCAGTTTATTTTTCTTCACTTCGTAAGAATAACTTATATTTCAAAAAAAATTATATTAATTTTGTAAGATAATTTTTTTCTGAAATTAAATGTTTTCTGAAATATAAGTTATTCATAGAAAGTCAAGGAAAGTAACCGGACCTCGAGTCTCAGCCAAAAAAAGGCAGTTATGAACTGGGAAATAATAGTTACAAATGTGAGTGAAATTTACTAGAAAATAGTAAAATACTTTTTGCAGATGTCATCTGCAATTATACCAATTTCATAGATAAAGAAATTTATGATTGTAGGTGGACATTATAACTGGATTTATTGCAAACTTATTTGCAATCTCGATATTACCCAATTTTGCACTGTTACATTTCCAAAATCAAAAAAATTGGCGAGTGTTTACTTTTCTTTATAAATCATGAATTTATCTAGTTATCCAGCTATAAATTACAAAACCACCAAAATATCGAATTCTAACATTTCGAAATTAGGCCCTTTACAAATTTATTGATAAATTCCAAGTTTATCAATTCCACTAACTATAAATTTCGATGTTCCTGAATGTTGCACAATGATAATTCTAAAATTAAAAAACTGGCGAGTGTTCACTTTTTTGTGAATTACAAATTTATCAAGTATACAGCTATGAGTTACGTAACCAACAAATTTTGAATTCTGAAATTTCGAAATTAGGTCCTCTGTTTCGATCTCACCTAGCAATAAATTTCAAAAGCAACAAATATTGAATTCTAACATTTAAAAATTAGGCCCCCTGCAAATTTATTGTATAATTCCAAGTTTATTAATTCGACCAACTATAAATGTCGGAATTTAATATTTGGTGGTTTTATAATTTATAGCTGCGTAACTGGATAAATTTAGAATTTATAAAGAAAAGTGAACACGTGCTAGTTTCTATTTATTTTGGAATCGTCATTGTGCAAAATTAAGTAAGATCGAAATTTACAGCTGAATGAATCGATACACTTGGTATTTGTAAATAAATTTGCAGAGGGCCTAATTTCGAAGTGTAAAAATTCAAAATTTGGTGGTCTCGTAATTTATTGCTAAGTAACTAAATAAATTTATAATTTATAAGAAAAAGTTATCATTTACCAGTTTTTGAATTTTTGAATTGTCATTGTGCGAAATTTGGTAATGTCGAAATTTATAGTTGCGCGAATCGGTAAATTAGGTATTTATTGATAAATTTGCAGAGGACCTATTTTCAAAATTTTCCTAAATTCGAAATTTTGCCTTTTTATGAAATTTATTTCTGGGTCACCTTATAAATTTATAATTTGTAAAGAAAAGTAAACACTCGACAGTTTTTCAATTTTGGAAATGTTACTGTGCAAAATTTGGCAATGTCGAGATTGGAAATAAATTTGCAATGAATCCAGTTATAATTTCAAACTACAATCATAAATTTCTTTATCTATGAAAT
>JAUELO010047594.1:0-10176 GCA_032357855.1 Amphibolips quercusostensackenii | reverse complement strand
CAGCATAACGTGTCTAGAACCGAAAAATATTTGTCTCCCGTGGAAGAGATTTTGCTTAATAGTATAATAAAAACTCAATGGTTTCATTAGACACATGTCTTATTGTAAGAAGCTTTCTAGCCCATGAGGAATCAAGCGACTTAAAACCTATAGAGTGTCATATGGTTTCTCTCAGAAAGCATCCAGAGGCAATTGTTGTCACCTTCAACAGTCGCGGCCGCTGTTTGAGGATAACTTCGCTAAAATACCATCTCCAAATAAGACTATGATCCTAATTTTGTACCTACGACATTATCGCGAAACACTTCAAACATCGTAATTAATTTATTTATGAACCTTCATCTAATCTGGCACTTGATCTTTTGAAATCTTATGAGATTCTTTGAAATCTCGTAAGATCATCGAAACTCCTTCTTATAATTTAAAATTCGTTAAAATCTTTTCAAATACCTTGAAATCTTAAAGAAATATTTAAAAATCCCGTGGAATCTTTCAAAATCTTATTAAATTTATTTTAAATTCTTCAACTTATCGAAACCGTCTTAAAATTCCTTGTATGTCGTTGTTCAAAATTGGTAAAAATACTCCGACATATCATGCGTGAAAATCTTCTGACTTTTTAAAGAATATTTCGAAAAAAATTTTAATCTTTTGATACATCTTGAATTTTTTTTCAATTCACGGAAATAGTTTTTAATTTCCCTGAACCATTGAAAATCAGTAAAAATACTTTTGTATCTCTTAAAATCCAGTAAGTTTTCTCAAGATCATAATAAACACCTTGAAGTCCCTTATATCCTGGCAGAATCCTATTGAAATTTAAAGCTTTCTCTGAAGTTGTACTATGTAATTTCTTTAAACTCCTGAAGTCTTTTGAAAATATGAATATTCCTTCTAATCTTATCTAATCATTTCAAATTTTTTTTAAAAAAACCTTAAAAATGCTATTAAATTTCTTTTAATCTGTAAAAATCTTTTTAAATCATGCTTACAGTGAAAATATTTAATATATTGTTAATATATAGGGTGAAAAATATTCATACCTAAAAAAAGGGGTGGGTACACAAACCTCACCAGTCCCTGAAATAGGGGGAGGGGGGTCTGTAATGTTAAATCAAAATTTAGATAAGTTCATTTTATGTAATAAATGTATGTATTTACCCTTGTATGGATGAGTGTATGTATGCAAATATGTATGTATGTAAAGTGAATCAAGGTATCAAAGAAGTTAAGCTGTTTCTCAATAAAAGAGTTAGTGATAATATGAATAAACTCTAACTTACTGTACAGAAAATTAGGATTGGCTTAAAAAATAATCTTAGAATTTTAGAAACAAGTTTAATAAGAGAGAACGAGCTTACACTTTTTCCACTTGTTATAATTGTACCAATTAATCGAGATCAAGATTAGGTTATTTCAAATGCAAACTTTTTTTCCTTAAACTGGAACCTCTGACGTAATCTGAACAAGCATTCAGTCTTTTCGCAGTCGTGTTTTTTATTTGTCTCGCAAAAGGAATTTTATGATGTTTTTAAATATTTATTGATAAAGAATTTCCGCAAGACGTAAGTCACGTCAACATATGGTATATTTGAATGCTGATAAGCTAATTTGCTAGCTGATTGTATAAAAGCTGGTAATCTTAATCTAGATTTTCATATTTACTGACTGAATAGCGGAAGAATTTAAACATTTTTAAAATCAGTTATATTCTGCAATTCTGCAAATACAGTGATTATTGTCTGAAATACGTAAAAAATGGCATCTTGGAGACAGATCTTTTCTTTCATATTTGCAACAAAGTTGGTTATTAATGTTGTACCATCATCAGCTGTCGAATTTTCATTCTCAACTGCTATAACTCTTATACCATTAACATCTATCAGAGTGGAACTACCAGGTCCATACCCTACTCAAGTTGTCTACTGTTTTGGAGAAAGAGTTTTAGGCGACCGACCTATTCGCCCTGATAATATCCACAGATACGTATTTATACCATCCAATTGTGAAGGCGGTATCCGCGAACACACGGAGATTATCAAAACACCACATGGAAAAAGAATAACTTGAGATGAACCTTGCAGTGAGTTAGGCAATGATTCGGAAGGAGAACGTGTCCATGAAATTGGTTATGGTCCGAATCACAAAAGTATTACCATTATATTCTGAAGTAAAGAGGACCATGAGCTTTATTTTATCATAACAGTGTATGGTGCTTAAGTCAAACTCTAGCGTGAACTATTATCGATATGCAATTTATATTTATATGTAACATGTATGTAAATAACACTTTAATACTCCATAATATTTAATTGTAATGAAACAACCAAACAGCAATGTGAATGAAACTAATATTTATGAAAAGTTTCAAAAGGGTCACATTCTTTTATTTATTTCGCCTCATATTATGAAAAATCGATAAAAGAAGCTTCTATGTCATTGCTAAAGTTTGCATTGCAATAAAAAGAAAAATTCATCTGCAGAAACACGCTCATTGGCGAGATAAAAATTGTGCAACTATCAAGACTTCTAATTTAATATTCTATTGTTTTAAGGAGTAAAATAAACCGGACGACTTTACACGTTTAAAGTTAAAATCAAATAATTTTTATTATGATATACTTGATTATTAAATTCAAAACAGACTGTAAGGGCTTTCAATATCAAATTTTTCTATTTGTAAAGATTTAATAGTAGGCAGGCTGAAAATGTGCAGATGGGACCATATGAGCTTCCATCTAATACTACACTGAAGGCTAGTGAATTTTTCGGTACACAACACCAACCATCTACGATTCTTTCGATTCCGGTTCTGTACCAACACTCCCCCACCTTCTATCGAAGTTTTCGTGGGACTGACGTTATAATTAGACTCTCCATCCTACGACGACTAACTATTTAATTTTTACATGATTCCGACTTGAAAAATACATTTCTTGCATAAAAGTCGCAGTTAGGCGTACAGTTGAAAAATAAATAGTACAAACAATAAAATGGCCCCAAAATATACTGAAACTTTAATTAAAGAAAGGCAGGCACCTGGTCAAGTTGAAGGTGAAGTTTTAGGTGCTTAATGGAGACAGGGTGTTTAGAATTCTAAAGGAGTAAATGATCTTAAGAAAGAGAATTACAAGGAAATAAATAAGTGAGAAAGCTAGATATATTATGTGTACCTAAAACATAGAAAAAGGGATGCCACATGAGAAAGATAGAAAATGGTGAGTTAAAAGGTGGTCTTGAATTATGGTCAGAAGTAGATAGTGAATCACGTGTCAGTCAAGGCGTTGGTTTGATAAGAGAGGAGGGGGCAAGTCAGCACATTAGGGATATTTTATCTCCTAGATTGTTGTGGGTTAAAGTAAAAGAAGGATTGAGTAGATTTTTTATCATAGCTGGCTACACCCTAGAAGATGTGAATAAATGCCTTCACGTCTAACGCCAGGGTACAAAAAGGGTGTTAGATAATTTCTAGGATCCAAGAAGAAATGGCAACGGAGAAAGATTAGTTAGCTTATGCTTGAAAAAGGGCTTGTTTATTAGAAATACTTGATTAAGGCATAAAATGACTAACATGTGCACCTTTTGTGGAGCAGATATCGACAGTATAATTCACTTTGTTATTGTAAATAAAAGATTAAAATAGTTAGGAACATATACAAGGGTCATGAGGGGTTCTGAATGCAAAACTGATCATTACCTCCTAATCTTCAAAATTAACTTCCGTCAGGGATGAAGAAGATAGAGAACCAAAAAAACGAAACAAACGCAAATCAAGATTAAGGATCTACAGAAACCGGAAATACGAATAGATTTTCAGGATAAAATAAACGGACGCATGGATGAAGCAGTTTAGGAGGCGATATCAAACAATTAAGATATAGAGGGCGCACCGAATATGCTCTGGGATGTTACTGTTAGGAGTGCGACTGAAGTGTGTCGTACTATGCTTGTAGGAAGAATGTCTAGTGATGCATGGTGGAATGATAAAATCCAAGCAGCCGCCCAACAAAAAAATAAAGCGTGTAAAAGATAACGATACGTTAGAAACCCCAATTGAGAGACTCTGTGCCTCTGAGGTTAGGGATATAATTAGGATCTTGAAAAATGGTTAAGCTGTTGGTGTAGACACTATCAACACTAAAATGGTTTAATACGGTGGCGATTACATACCTCACGGGCTGTGTAAATTGATGAATTTATATATTGAGATATGAGAAGTTGCAGATGACTAAAAAAGGCGATTGTCATACCAATATACATAGGAAAGGGAGAAAAAAACAACTGCAGTAATTTTAGGGGTATTAGATTATTGAGTAACTGAAGTACAATGTATATCAAAATAGTTATTTCTATAGTAATAAAAATTACAGAAGAAAAAATATAGGAAGTCTAAAGTGGATTTATGCTAGGAAGATCGTTCATGGATCAAATATTAAGCTTAAGACAGATCACAGAAAAAAGTTTGACAGTAAAGAGAAAAGTTTTCTGTGCATTTGTTGATTTATAAAAAGCGTTTGACAAGGTGGATAGATAAACGTTCATTTTTTGCCCTGCTGTCCTTAAAGAATTTAACTTGTTTACACATTCATTTTTCACAAAATTTTTTTAAAAACTAGCCTTGAAAATTGGCATCCATCTATACCTTATCTCGAAAACCGCTCAATATTATTGCCTAGCCTTTCTCGCTCTGCCACGCCTCGCACGCATCGCCTCGCCCCGCGCGCTATGACCTCTGGGACTATTACCTAATACTTATTTACTATTTACAATATCTACAGTTTGCTTATATCTACTTCCTCTTCTATTTACGATTTTTCTCTTTCCATTTCTCTTTCTTCCCTTTTCCTCCATTTCACCCAACACTCCCTTGATCCATGCTACTGCCTTTTGTCCCCCCTTTTATGCATCAATACCTCCATTCTTATCCCACTCCTTTCCGCCTCCACGCACTCCTCAACCAGTGCTCCACTATTGCATCTCCTTTCTCACACAGTTCACGCATCTTCTTCTTTCTAGAAAGCCAGACCCTATTTAAACCCTCCATGCGCTCGCAACTTACCTTCATCATAAGTGCCTGATTTTCTTTCTCTCCTTTCTCACACAAATATTGAGCTTTCTCCCTTGTCATAATGCATTTATAGTTTCCATTAAACCTTGACTCTTTTACTCTCTTCACACCTGCTGCCTTCACTCTCTCATCATCCCGTTTTCCTTTCATCCTTTATCTTCCTACCCCCTCAGCTGTTTTCCTTCTCCCACCAACATTCCCAAGCTAGCTCACTTCCCCTTCTTCTAGAAATTTCTTTTCATATTTACATGCTTGACTCCCCGTTAGAATCCCTAAACACTTTCTTTCTGTCTTCTTACTGACAATATAATTAGGCGTTTCCTTTTTCAACACCAGTGCCCACTTTATATACCTTTTCTCTGTCCTATTTTCCTCCTCACTTTCCTTTAACTCTCTTACATCTACTCCATACAATAGCACACTCATCACTTGTGAGTTAAATAATTTTATTCTCCTTCTCAAATCATCTGCGAATAACTTCTTTTCCAACCCCAACACCTGCCTCGTCGACACATTTGCTCTTTTCACTCTGTTTTATGTGCCCATCCTCCCCCCCCCCATTTCTCCGAAACAAAAAATCCAGGCACACAAACTCTTTTACCGCCTGCACCGCATTTTCCTTTTACTTCCCTCCATTATCCCTTCCACCTCTTTTTCTGAACACCATAACCTTAGACTTTTCTGCATTTAGCTCTAACCTATTCTTATCTAGGTATCTTCTAAGCCACTTCATTATCTTCTTTCAGACCTCCTCGCTTCTTGCCAGCAACACCATGTCATCTGCATACGCGAGTGACTAAATTCTTACCCCTCCTACCCTAACCTCTCCTACCGCTCGGGCTTTCAGCTTACTTTTCATATCCACAACTAAAATCGCAAAAAGCGTCGGGCTAAGCGGACACCCTTGCCTTAATCCTCTATGCACCTTAGGAAACGTGTCTTTGAGATCCAAAAAAAAATGCGTACACTTTTGACTCCTTCTTTACTAAATCTCTATCTATTACGTGCTGCAGAACGTGAATATTGTCGATAGTACTTCTACCCGCCTGCGACTCTGGCAATATACCTTCCCCCGCGACATGCTTTTGCAGCCTCTCCGCTACCACCATCGCGTATGCTTTATACGCCGTATTTATAAGCGTTATTTCTCCATAATTTCTCTGCCTATTCCTATCACCTTTTTCATTCAGTGGCTACATTAACCCCTCTCCCCACCTCCCTAGGAATCTTTCTTTCCTACACACTTTCTTTATCACCTCCTTCAGTCTCTTTCTAACCTCTTGTGTGCTAAATAGCTACGCTTCATTTTCTACCCCATTGAGCCCTGCTGCCTTTGACCTTCTCAACTTCCTTATCTCTATCTCTATCTACTCGTCATTTAACTCCTCCATCTCTGCCTCCCTCGTTCTTCTATTCCTATCATCTCTCTTTTGTACATTTTAGCCCTGAAATGATTTTTTAAAAACTTCCTCCACTCTTCACTCCCTATCTTCTCGATTATCCTCACTCTACGCTTCCGGAATCTATTTATCTTCCACACGCCCTTGTCTGTCTCAAGACTTCCGAACTCCTCTTCCAGATCTTTCTCCTATTCCTTTTCTTGCTTCTTACACATCAACCTAAGGCCTTTCCTTATTTCTGCGTACTCCTCCCTTTCAGCAGTTCCCTCTTTCCACTTCTAGTACTTCCTCTTCACCTTTGTTTTCATCTTTTTACATTCCCTATTCCACCACGGCTTCACCATACCTTTATTCTTCTTTCTAAATACCTATATTTGCACACACCTTTTTACTCTCTCTTTCAAATCCTCCCATATCTAATCCACCGACTCTCCTTCAAAGCGCACCTTCCTAAACTGATACTCATATTTTTCTATGAGCTGCCTCATCCAGTTCACCCTCTTCCCCGTCGACACTTCTTCCCCACCTTGCCATCCGCCGCTCTTCCTCCTCATTTACAACTCTGATTGCTGATGGTCTGATTCTACCCTCCCTTTCACTGCAAATCTCTCTGCCTCCTTCCACCCTTGCTTATTCGTGACTACATGGTCTATTACCGATTCTCCTACCTTACTTACATAGGTGTATTTATCCTCTTCATTCCTTGATATTATACCATTTGCCACCACCCAGCCTCTATACTTTATTCAGTTCCTTAGAATCTCCTTCTTCTTATTTATCATCTTATCCTCTGGTTTTATTTCGAAGCCCTCCCATTCTCTAATACTTACATTTTTAATTTAAAAAATGAATTTTCAACCAACAATATTAATTTTATAACAAAAAATTTAAATTTTTAACAAAATAGAGTAATTTTTAAGTGAATAATTGAAGTTTAAACTGAAGGAGACAAATTTCTCAACCAAACATGGATTAATTACATTTTCAGTTGAAAAATTAATTTCCGAAAAAAATATTTTAACAAAATAGTTAAATTTAAAAAAACGAATTTTCGTCTAGAATAATTAATCATAAGCCAAAAAGATTAATTCCTAACAATGTTGTTTTACTTCCTACTAAGTAGTTGAAGTTCTAAAAAAATATGAATTCTTTAATAAAATATAACAGTTGATATTTTGACTAAAATATATTTTAATATTAATCTAAAAACAGCTAAATTTCGCTATTAAAGACGAATTTGTAACAAAATAGTTCAATCCTCAACAAAAAAAACCACGCGTCCTATCAAAAAGTGCTTGCTAACAAATTGATGGATCTTTTTTTAACGCACACTTTTTGTTGATTCGTTTATTTTCGTACCGTGCGTCGTCTTTCCAAAAATTTAATTTTTTTATTGTTAATGTTATTTTTCACGATTCGAACAAAAACTACGCATTCTATTAAAAAAATAATTAACAACAAATTTGCAACTTTTTTTTAGGTCAACAAATTTTTGCTATTATTTTTTTTTGTATCTTGTGTCGTTTGTCTAAAAACTCAATTTTTCTTTTAATCATGCAATTTTTTACGAATGAAATAAAAAATACGCATCCTATGAAAAAGTGATTTTAAAAAAATTCTTAGATCCTTTTTAAGTGCACATTTTTTTTCATCTTTTTTTGTATCTTGTATAGTGTGACTGGAGAATGAAATTTAAAAAAAATGTTTTGTGCAATTAAAAGTTGAATTTTTGAGTTTCCAAAAAAGATTCAAAAAGTTGTTACAATAATTTTGTATAGTGTTTAAAAAGCAACGTTTTTCTTCTCCTGTTTTTTTATGTGGTGCGTTGTTTTGCTTTCAATTTTCATTTTTCTTTTTTTTTTTTTTTTGGTTAATTTTGCAAATGCTGTAACTTTTGTTTTTTAATTTTTATCTAATAAAATTTTTAGGATAAATTGTTCTTTTTTGCGTACTACAAGTATTTGTAAGCAGAATTTTTAAATCTTGAAATAAATATTCTCAATAATTTTGAAAATGCTCTGACTTTTTTTGTTTTTATCCGAAATAGCTGGCTAAAATACTCAAACAATCTCACATAGAAGGTCTTAAAACGTGTACATTGGACAAATAGAGAGGGGAGGGGTCAAATTTTACACAAATCTAATACCTTCTTTAATAACAATCAAAAAACAATTTTGTTATTATACATTTTATTGAAACTTGTGTCATTTTTCCATCAATTTAATTTGTTCATTTTTAATGTTATTTTTTACGATTTGAACATGAAAAAACGCATTCCAACGTGACGTGGTTTTAAGAAAATTTGCAGATATTATTTAGGTAATAAGTTTTATTAGTTAAAATGTTATTTTAGCTTGTGTCGTTTTCCCAAAAAGTTAATTTTTTCCATTTTGATGTATTTTTATTAAAAAAATTTACTAAAAAGTTTTAAACCTTTTTTGAATGTCCAATTTTTGTTCATTTATCTGTTTTCGCACCTTGCATTGTTTTTCCAAAAATTTGATTTTTTCATTGTCAATGTTATTTTCAGGAATAAAACAAAAAATACGCGTCGCATTGAAAAGTATATAATAACAAATTTGTAGACCTTTTTTGGGTGCACAATTTTGGCCTATTAGCTTTTGTCGGATTTTGCATAGTTTGAATTAAGAATGGAATTTTTGATTATTTTTTGTGAAATCAAAATTAGAATTTTTAATTTTTCAGAAAAATACCGAAAGTTATTGTAATAATTTTATTGAATGTTCAGAATTCAACCTTTTTCTTTCTTTGACTTTTTTCCATATCATACGTTGCTTGGCTTAAAATGTTTATTTTTATTTGTTTTGTTTTTATATTAAAACTGCTGTTACTTCGGTAATTTCTGTTTTATCAGAGAAAGTCAGGAAGATAAATTGGTTATTTTTTTGATAACCACTCACAACCATGCGCAGAATTTTTAAATCTATAGAAAAATGGTCTCAGAAATTGTCTGAATGTGCCCACTTTTTGAATTTTCATCAAAAATGTCTGGCTAACGAACTTACCTTTAGTTTTTGATACTTGAAGAGTATAGCAAAGGCCAATACTTTCAAATGCTATGAAATTATCAAATTCTCTGCAATTAAAGTAATTTTTACATTCTCATCCTACGATAAAAAGGCATTAGATTTGTGTAAAATTTTCCCCGCACCCCGTTTGTCGAACGTCCACGTTTTGAGACTTCCTGAATTCAAAAAACAGGTTTTTTACACATTTAAAAAATTTTTGAGACTACTTTTTTCTTAATTCAAAAATTCAATGTACCGTTATAAGAATCGCTAAATCGACAAACAGTCTACCTCAATGACTTTTTTGATAAAAACAAAATTATGAGACTCATAGTATTTTAAAAATTTGAAGAAACAAAAGAAAAAGCAAATTTTGGGCCAAACAAGGCACGATGTTAAAAAACGTCGAAAAGGAAAAACGATGATTTTTAAATGCCTTATAAGACTTATGTTCGGCTCAGATAAAAAAAAATATTCACTTGCAAATGTTATAAAGTTACCAAATCCTCTACGATCGTAGTCATTTTGACATTCTCATCCTATAATGAGAAGGTAACAGATTTGTGTGAAGTTTAACCCCCCCCCCTCCCGTTTTTGTCAAATATCCATGTTTTGAGACCCCGTGAATTCGAAAATCAGGTTTTCACGAATGTGTCTGTCTGTATGTATGTATGTATGT
>JAUELO010047577.1:0-10177 GCA_032357855.1 Amphibolips quercusostensackenii | reverse complement strand
TAGATTGCACTTGACGGACAGCTAACGACCTCCTCTTCTGAGGCCCGCCACGGCTCTAACAATAGATCGCGGCGCGACGACATTTCTCGGAACGCTATAATCCAGGCGCCTAACAACCAAGTTTGACTGTATGTTTTCTCAGTGTAAGATTCGTTGCTTAAATTCTTAGAAAACTTTGTATCAAAGAGTTTTCAGGTGTTATAGAATACGAATCTGCGGTTCAAATTTCAAAGTTCAGCATAGATGATCTAGTATGTTGTCTTGAAAATGTCGAAAAATTCAAAAACTGTCTTTGGGCAAAACATTATTTTGTTTATGACTGCTTTAGTGAATGCTAATTGCAATATGTTTCCTAATTGAATTAGGTAGGTAATGATTCAGATAAAGTTTTGTTATCGTGTGTTTGATCACTGTTTAAAAATTTACGATTAGGAAAAATCTGATGCTTTAAAAGATCAACGATTATATTTTGTTGTAACCATGCCTTTAATTCATTTCTGATTTAAAAAATTTTCTTTTTTGAAAAATGTATATCATTAGAAACATCCTTGATTAGTAAATTTACTATTAAATGTTTAAAATTCTTTAAGGTATTTGCAAATCGTCTATTGCAGAAATTACTGTGGAACAAAAAATCTTTAAATTTGTTATCAAAGACAAATATTGGTTTAGCTAAAACATTATTTCTTCTACATTTAATTAAAACTATTAGTTAAAGGATACTGACTTTAATTTTTAATTTACATTACACCACAATTTAACTTTTCTTCAAGCCAAAAGACTATATGCAAATCGCGTTTGATTAGATACATGATGTTCAAAATGACTTTTAATTTGCTGAATGAAAATCCGTTTAAGCAAATGAAAAGAGACACTTTCAAAATGCTTAACAATTGAAGAAAGAATAGGCTTGTAGAAAAAGATATAAGATCGACTGATATGAAAACCAAGGACGCAGTTCTTGGTCGAAGTTATGGTTAAATGGAGATTTATAAAGATGGCTATCCTTCAAGAATAGTTATTTCAACTATTACTACCCCTTTTTAATACTTAGAGAGAAACTTTTATTTGGTTATCAAAGATTTTATTACATATATAAAATACAATATTAAAAATAGCTGGGAATTGAAAAAAATTAATTTTCAAAAAACTGTTCCGAATGACTATGAAATGATTTCCTCGGATGTTGATGCAATTTTTTTTAATATACCCATTGTATGAATTTCACAGGCATTTACAAATAAATAAGATAATATTGTAACACGAACTGGGTTAGGCCAAAAATATTTAATAAAAGGTATGGCTCTTATTATGAATTCAGCTTTTTTAAATTAAATAGATGTTATTATAGTGCTTGTCAAGAAAATGTAACCTTCCTGCTCATGGAATAAGACATGTCATTTTCAGAGTAGTTCTTTTGTCTAAGTCCGAATCTGGCCTTCGTTTCTCTGCAGCGCGTCAGGTTTTCGAGTTTTTTTGGATCGAAATTTTTTTTTGAAAAACTACAAATCAGAAGATAGAATGTTGTGATAAATTTTTGCAATGAAAATTAATATATGACTTTGATGCATTGTTTTATTTCGAACCCAACAGCGGGCCTGTTTCTGTAATATCTAATACGGTTGCTGAGATAATCTAGTAGAACTGAGGAAAAACACAGTATTTAATTCTTTGGATTCTTGAGCAGGTTTTAATCACGCAGGCGTCGTACGGGCGCTGTACACGTAATACAAAGGGTCGGTCGGGGAAGAGTGCAGAAAGCGCATGCGCTACTTCTTTCTACTATAACGCATGAGCAACTCCCCTCTGCTATGTCACATGCAACAGCTCTGTGCGCTCCTGCGTATCGTGCTCCGTGCTGTTTTTATTTCATGATATACCTCTGCGAAGTCACATGTATGCTACCTATACTCCAGAACTAGAACTCATTTCTATTAAATCCTAATTTATCAGCGCTGATTGTAAGTTATCATTCGACACTCATTCTGCAACAATCGCAAAATATACCGTAGTAGCAAAAATCATCCCGATAGCTTATGCTTCGTTTGCGGTGTTTTTTGTCCTATAAAAACAGAGTCAAAAAATTTCTGCTGCAATGCGAGAAGGTTACAAGATTTTTTTTCAGATAAAGACCGAAAATGGGGGAAAACATTCGATACCAAACAGTTGCCACTTGACTTGTGCCATTTCATTGAGCTCAGTATATCTAGGGAATTTTGATCATCTCTTCATTTTTTCTTCTCCATCTTCTTAGAGAAAACCTCTGAACAACATCGATAATTGTTATTTTTGTTTACAAATGTGAATAGCTACTCATCGAGATGCAAGGACTTTATAATTTACCCTAATGTTTTTTTCGTGATAAAAGCTGCGTCTGACAGCAAAGAGTATTTTCTGGGTAATTCTACAAAACGCGAAGCGTTCGAAATTAATTATTCTGATGAAAATCAAACTGTGAAACATGAGTCGACCAGAAACTTTCTACAATTATTCGAACGAAAAAATTTAATGATTTAATAACAGATCTAAATTCATCTGAAAGCGCGGCTGAAATCTGTGTTTCTAGACCCAAGGAAAAAAATTTGCTTAAAAAAGATCTAAAAATCTCTCATTATCGAAATCGAGAGAAAAATTCGACTCGATTTTTTTCTAGATAAGATATTCTTATCTATAGCAGCGATATAGATAGACTAATGAAGGCCATTGTTCATAAATATCAACCAGAGAACTGGCATTTATTCATTGATTCAAATAAATACAGTTTGAAAGCTGTTCTCTTGCACAACGGAGACGAATAACCATTAATACCCGTTGCTCATGTCACCAATATGAAAGACTGCTATGATGCAAAGAAACTTTAACTTGACAAAATAGATTACAAGCTACATTAATGGCTCATCTGTGGTGATTTTAAAGTAATAGGAATCCTTCTCGGATTGCAATCTGGTTACACGAAACATTGCTGCTTTCTATGCAACTGGGACAGCAAAGAACGAGACACGGAAACAAGCCTGGCGCTGGATTTGGCATTAAATAATGCATCTAACTCATATATTAATTTTCATCAGCACATAGGTCACATTTTGTTAACCAGTGATAATCAGAGAAATCTGATGATTTTTTAATATATTCCTCCTCCGGATATCTTTAACATGTTTACTAGTGGGAAGTGACCCGTATAGAAAGCTTTGAAATTTTGTGATTAAGTGGCATATTCGACCCAAACGGTTCCCAATATATCTGCCGTCCCAAATTCAAAAGTCGTATCTACACATATTGTGTAAAATAATATATGATAATGGACATGTTCCTTATGACCTGCAAAATTATCCTTTATGACTTATAATCAGCTTTTATGTTGCGAAAAGGCCTTTTTTATGGGAAATATTTACGTGTCTTTCAAGGTCAAATGTTAGCGATGATTTCTAATGTCGAATCTACTTGCGCATGAAAGTAGGTACAACCTAAAAATAAATGCAGCTTACAAAATTCTAAATTAGAATCTTTCAAAATGGGAAGTATCCAAAGTCATAGTTCTAGAATTTCTAGTTTAAAACTTTTAAAAATCGACAATGTTGTAATATAAAAAAGCGCCCTAAACAATTATTTTGAATGCAAATACTTCATCATTCCACAATTTCATTTTAAATTGAAAGCATTATCCATTAAATAGTTATTCTTTTTAAAGCGTGCAATTTCAAATTCTTCTGGTATAAAAACTTTTCAATGCTAAAGGTTTCAAATTTATTCAAGTTTTCAAAGAGATTTAAAATTTATGAATTTTGAGTAATTGGATCATTCATAATTAGAAAATATTTTTTTTGCAGCCTTAACATTTGAGTAATTTAAAACACCAAAGCATAATATATTGTAAATCATGAATGATTCTATTCAAAATGATTCAGTTTCAAAAATTATGATGTATACATAAAAAAATCATTATTAATAAAAAACTACTTTATGAATTCAAAATTCAAAGTCTCAATGTTATGTTAAATTTCCAATATGCTTAACATACTACCTAAAAATTAAATTATTAAATTTTTAATGTTGTGAATGGAATTAGTTATGATTCTAAAATACTCTTCTTGACAGCTTCAAGATTTGAATAATTAAAGCAATATTCTCTAAAAATATTGAAAGGGACAAAATTCAAACAGAAAATTGTATATATTTAGAAAATTGCTTACAAGGTTAAACAAGTAAAAAAAAATCTTGACTGGAAAGTATTGATTTTTAATGAACAAGAAGCTTTAGGCATTAAAAGTTTAAGAGTAAATAATGTTAAGCTATCTTTTTTTCAGTTGGATAGGCTCAAAATGAAAATACAAATATAAATATTGTCAGAAGAAATATTTATTTCAACTACATGTTCCTAGATGACAGTTTTGACTTCTTATGTTTGATTGTAATTTTTACATTATTTCCCATTGTCTAATGTTTTGTCAATTGCAGTTAAAAGAAAGTTGCGAAAAATATTGAAAAATGAAATTTATCTTCGGGTTTCAATAACTTTTTTTAAAAAGGAGTACATGTTTAAAAAAAATAATTCTAACCTTTTTTTTGTTTACAAATTCATCAATTTATAAGGCATAAGCGTTTACATTTTTAAACAAGAAAATAAAAGTAAATTTAATTTTTTTTGGATAAAGAGTTTTTAATTTATATTTTCATTTTAAAAATATATAAAAATGTTAAAGAAAATTATTAAAATTGATCAAAAATAAATTAATTTGCGAAAAAAGTTTAATGAAGCAAGTTTTTTGTTATAAGAATGCATTTAAAATAATTTTTCTTAAAAAATTAGAAAATCGAAAAGCGATGAAAATGTTAACAGTTTAAAAAGTGAAGTGCAAAAAAAATAGAAAATAGCGTTAGCAGCGAAAATCGATCCTTCTTTAAACTAATACAAAATAACAAAAAAAAAGAAATAATTCAATGAATGTTATGAAAAACTATGAAAACTTATACTTCAAGATACCTATATATTCATTTACATTTTTAATAATCACAATTAGAAAAAAGTATTTTGTTTCCTTACAGTTTCGAAACAAAAAAAAAAACAAATAAAACGGTATCAACTTCTGGAAAAAATAGTGACTTTCAAAGTACATAATAATTATACTTATATCTGTAGGGTTGATTTATTTCACTTTTTATGATTACGGATAACAACAATGCAATTAGCTCAGACCTCAAAACTACTGAAACACAAAATTAATATTTTTTCTTCCACTTAACAAGTAAATTTAGATAATTACCAATTTAGATTTCAAGCGCTCTATGATTCGGCGTGACCAAATACATATTTGCCTGTCGCGCCTTTGCAAGTATGTAAAGGAACTAGTCGTTACATATTGCGCCTCTACAAATATGTGAAGGAAATAAAAACTATACATATGCAAAACAGAAACTTGCTAGCCGCGCTAACTACCGATATGTGGTGGAACTATCTTATATCATATTTGAGACAAAATATCTTTGCTATAAGAAGCCACAACAAAGAAAGTGAAGAAAAACGGTTCAGAGAACCCCGATTTACCGTAACGGCCATTGAGGTCATACCCGAAACCCCCGGTAAAGCGGATTCCTAGTGTAGATAGTAAAAAATCAGAAAGCAATTAACAGAAACAAGAAGAGGATATATTGAAAAAATGTCAGTGGACCTGTTTTTGCGCCGACTCAAGCTCAAAGAAAAGTTCGCTAACATTGGTATCACTGTTGCACTATGAGCGGCTTTCACGTGCTTTGAAATTTTAGTTCTTATTTGTTTTCAACGTTTTATTATCCCAACGATTTATTACTGTGTTGATAATAATAACATGACTAAAATACTGTCTTTTATTCTCCACAAACAATGCTGGAATTCGAAATAACGCATGGTTTCGGACATTGCTTGCAATGACCTTCACCACGTATGAAGCATTATTATCACGACAAAAGCGCTAAAAGCGTTATTCGTATCTAAGTTTTATTTAAATATAGAAGAAACTTTAATTCTCTTCCTATCAATAATATGTTTGGTCTTTCGTACCACACTCATTGAAATAAGATTGCAATCTTTTGTATATTTTGTAATGTCCAAGAATGGTGTTACCTGTTAAATAAAACTTACATTTTCAGCATTTGTAGAAAATACAAGCCAGCAGACACAAAAAAATGTGCCGCGTACTTTACCTTTCGGGAGGTGTGAAAACTAGTACACACGTACATTTTTAACCCGACTTTCAGCAAAAATAAGACCAAATGCTAGAACAGGTAGTCTGCTATTTTTCAAATATATCGTATTTTTTTCTGTTAAAATCACCCTCTATAACCCTTTATACTCAGAATAATAGTTAACATTTTTTGAGAAATTAAAACGACTTGTGTCTGTCATCAGTTTGTTCTTCCGAATTTTTTCGAATTATTAAATCGCAATTTCTGAACCAGGAATTTTGTTTAAAAAAATTGATTTCTCAAAAATAAAAAGATTTATTAGAAAATGGTTTACAAGCTACTGACTATTTGCGTTAAGACTGCCTGGATTTACGTCAAGGTCACTGCTTGCAATACCTAACAATCGTCATAATTTCAAGTTCCAGTGTTAGTCGTTCTATGTGATGCTAAAAATTCTTTCTAAATATATATGAAGATTCTTGTATAAAAACAACATTTTTATGTTTATTGTATTATAATACAACATAAAAATTCTTGTTCTAAATTTTGCTAGCAGACTATAATTTTTAAACTTTCTCAAACACTTGAAAAGATTCAGGGAACATTTTGCAAAATGTATATGTATTTTTGAAGATTTCAAAATGAAATTTTTAAGCTTTTTTAAGGATACTGAATAATTTAAAATACTTTAAATCAACTTTAAAGCATTAAATTTTCTTTTACATTTTTAATACTTTATAAAATGTGCATGTATTTCAGGTAATTTTATAGATTTCTAGAGATCAAAACGTTTTTTTGCATTAAAAAAATAGAACGTATTTATACCTTATTGTGAAAACATTTTGTTTTATTCAATATGCATCAAAATATTTCATCAGACCTTCTCAACTGCAAAACATTGTCGAGAATAAATATTTAGCTTTGTAAAAAATAATTTAAATAAACGAATAGACAATTTTCATCTGCTGAACATCAGTGGTTGAGTTGCTCTTCGTATTCTGCTCAATTGCTTCATAAAACTTGCTCTGATTTTCTGATGTTCTAAAAATGCTCACGCACAGTATGGCGTGATGTAGATTATACATGTGTCAGTGAATTGAAGTGTCAAATTCTTTGTGAATTTTCATAAAAATCTTATTATATTTTAAGTGAGTGATCGTTGTCACGATACCTATGAAAACACTGACTTCAGCTTTGATTTTAATGATTTTAAACTAACAATACGTATGCCGGACAGAATGTGCAAACAGTGCAATATAGAAATAATAGAGAATGCTTCTTCATTTCCTTGCAGAGTCATTTTTCGCCTAAGCTGTGTGAGGCTAGCTACTAGTACTAGTACCGAGAATAGAAAATGCTGCGGATTTAAGCCAAAAAGGTCCCTCTCACCTAGTCCAACTTTCGCTATTACGTCTGTGGATCTAGTGAAAATCTTGCATGAGCAATACCTTAAGTAGAAAAAAGATTCCGCGGAATTTATATCGTCTCAAATTAATATAGTTTCATCGAAACATCTTTCTATGGATTAGGGTTA
The DNA here is from genome assembly GCA_032357855.1 of Amphibolips quercusostensackenii. Lineage (NCBI taxonomy): Eukaryota > Metazoa > Arthropoda > Insecta > Hymenoptera > Cynipidae > Amphibolips > Amphibolips quercusostensackenii. The sequence goes on along the minus strand of JAUELO010047577.1, from coordinate 2,484 downwards.
AAAAAAACTCTATCATTACTTGTTGCATATCCAAGATGTCTAAGAATAGCTCGAGAGTCTAATATCACTCTATATGGGTGCGACGAAGATGACCATTTGGGTAAAGTTGCCCCCCCTAAGTCATTAAAGTCTGACACTGTTAAGGTGAATGACTATCTCTCGTAATTTTTGAATTCGCATGACCCTAATTTAATCACTAAGGTAAGAAGAATTGGTAAATATCAACAGAACTCTTATTCGCCTTGACTCATTATTATCTCATTTCGCAAACATACGAATGTAAGTATGATTCTTCAGGAATACTGTAAAAGTGTGCGCCCTCGTCCACAGAAACTGAATTAAAAAAAATGATATTAGCCTAGGGCCATACTCCCCTACAAAGGATGCAGTACAAAGAGTTGCAAAGAACGCTCAAAGGACGACGCAGCAGAGGAAAATCAGATATCAGAATTAGAGAAATTCGCAAAAAATTTAAAATTATATCAAACAAGAAAATAACTACCTTTACGTCTGGAAAAATCAATGTTTCCTCTGTTATTAGGTGGTACCTAAAATAAATACAACTGCCGTTAAGACTATTTCTGATCAAAACTCATTTATTCTTTTCACTACTTGCATCCCTGCTGAGATTTCTGCTAAGGAATTGAAGAAATTTTTCGAGACTCTTAAAAATTCGCCTACAATAGGGATACAAAAATATTGACACTTGGTGATTTTAATCTATCAGAATCAATTTACTTTATTAAAGATAGCGTGACTGATACTAAATCACTCACTTCACAAACTTTTATGGATATCCACCAATTAAAACAATACAATTATATTAATATTATAAATCATCAATATCTGGATCTAATCATCTCATCGTTCTCATGCAAGGTTACTGCTAATGTTTTACCTATTTTTTCTGTCAAAAAAATACCACTTACCCCTTACTATCAGAATAAAAGCTCCGTTGTATTCTTCGTCAGCTTATAATAGATTCCGTGTCTACCCGTCAACGCCGAAATATAAATTTAAAACTTGTGATTATGGAAACCTTAATGTGAGACTGAGATCTACTGATTGGTCATTTTTATATATCCTCGATAATGTAAAGACGGCTGTTGTTAAATTCTATAAAAACTTGTTTGAGATTTTGGACGATGTAGTAGGCAAACATTCGATTAACCCCAGCTAGGCATCTTACCCCAAATGGTACATTAGTAAAATTATTAGAACTATTATTTGTAAGAACAAAGCCAGAGTTTAGTTAAAGTCGACAGGTAGCACAATTTATTTAGGAAGATTCATGAACTAACAAAAGAATTTTTAAAAAATACTTAAGAGGCAAATAAAAGTTACTTGTTTCATATTAAAAAAGATATTAACAAGTTGCTTTCGACTCTATCGTCTCATGTTATTTATATGAGATAAATTTAAGGAGACCTAGTATCATGTTCTTTGATGGCAATGCAATTAAAAATTTGCAAGATATTGTCGAATCTTTTGCTACTTTGTTCTCCAATGTGTATAAACTCCCCTCAACTATACCTGACGGAATACTTAGGAACTCACATAGGTTATTAGGTGATTGTCTCTGCATTTCACGTAAAGAAGTAACACTTATGTTGAAGTCTATGTCAAATAAATTCACGTCAGGCTTGATGGAATCCCGAGTCTTCAACTAAAAGAATGTGCTAAAGAACTTACAGAACCACTAACTACTATCGATAATATGTCTCTCTAATCTAGGGTATTTGCAGATACCTGGAAACTGTCAAAAGTGTCCCCCGTATTAAAAAATGGAGATGAATCTCTGATTGATGATTGTCGCCCAATTACTTTGTTAAGTAATTTTTCAAAGGTCTTCAAAAAGATTATCAGTCAATTAATTTGGTCTTACGTGACTTCTATTTTATCTTCAACATGTATGGCTTTGTTCTTAGAAGAACCATGTATAACTTAACAACATTTCTTCAGACTTTTAAAACTCTGTTGGTAGACCACAGGCAGTTAGGCGTAGTCTATACGGCTATATCTGAAGCCTCCGAGTGTATCGACCATGAAAAAATCTTAAGTAAACGCTGAAACCTAGGCGCGCCGAAAAAACTATTGAATCTATTGCACTTTTACTTATTTGATCGTTCAATAGTAGTTCAATACACCAATTATACGTCCTTCTCTTTTTAACCTACCTTTGGAGTTCCGCAAGGACCTAACCTTGGCCCTTTAATCTTTATTATAGTCATTAATGATGCTGATGCTGTGATCAAAAATTTTTGATAATTTCACGCGGATGATGCTATATAATAATAATTAATAGACTGTTTTTAGGATTGTGCCGAATTACAATTTGTCAATTTGAAGAAAAACTGATTTAAATAAGTTTAGGTACAAAATGAACAGTCTGGTCATGAACAGAGTAAAAACAGTGCGTAAACATGGTATATATATATATATATATATAGATATATATATATATATATATATCTAGATAGATCT
>JAUELO010047527.1:0-10178 GCA_032357855.1 Amphibolips quercusostensackenii | reverse complement strand
CCAGCGAAAAGCTCTTGGTGTGTCCATGTAGCGGATACAAAAACCAAAGACAGAAAAGAGGACAGCGATGATGGGACCAGCGAAAACTGCGATCTGGCAATTAAAGAAAGATATTATTGAAAAATTTCCTACAACTTCAGGCTTCGAAGGAATCTGTAAATCTAAGAAAATTATCAAAAAAGTATATTTTTGAAGAAAAAAGTATCCTCAAAAATAAAGAAGTATCACAAAAGCAGCCTTTTTAAATGAGTAAAAAAATAGCTTTTAAATAAATAATTTGTGTACAAAATATTTTAAACTAAAAAAATAAGGTACTTAAATGGAAAATTTATTTGATACTTTTATGTATGTAAATAACTGCTTTCAAGAATATATATAAGGAAAATGTTTTTGAATCTACCTTATGTGAAACTTTTTAATTTACCTTATGTAGACTTTTTAAATATTTTTAAAGATCTTAAACGTCTCTCCAAATTTTTACACCTTCTTAATTAACGCTCTCTGGGCGACAACTTACGTTTAATGGACTCCTATTTTCAAAAAACAATGTCAAAATCTAGAGGAATGACGAAAGAATTTTAACAGGTATTTGAAGCTTTTCTATGGTAAAAATGCATTAGAAGAAAAGACTCAAATATCAAATCAAATTCTTTTGGCATTCCTGTAGATTTTAAAATTTTTTTTAACGGAGGTCAATTAAATATACGTTATCGTATAGAGAACTTTAATTAAAAAGCTGTAAAAATTGGAAACGTTTAAGCCCTCTAAAACCATTTCAAAAAATTGAGGTACACAAAAATATACAAATTATGGAAATAAGAATTTTTTAAATCACACTGCCAACGTGCTAGTTGCAGGCGTTCATCAATCCACACCAGTTTAGGTACAATAGTTTCCTTGAGCAAACCTTTTTGCCTAAAAAAGTATCAAAAAAGTCAAAAAGTGTGGAACTTCGAAGCCTGAAAACTTATTTTGAATGGAATATAATTCCTCGAATTTTCACTGATAAAAAATATTATATCATAATAATATAATATCACAATCATTTATTTTCCGTAATTGGTAAAGAATTTTGTTGTTTTTTCATAAATGCTCAGTATTAAATACGCAAGAAATATGTAAAATACGGTTTTTGAATTTCTTCTTGTGTGCAATACTACGTGAACGAATAAAGTAGCAAAATTGGCGATTTTAGCTTTATGAATTTGTATCTTAGAACAAATTCTGAAATAAGCTCACTATTGACCAGAATTATTGCAACTGCATTCATGAAACGTAAATAATGCTATTAATATGTAACTTAATTATTTTAAATAATTTTTGTCACTAAATTATGAACTGCGTCTTTTTCTCATAGAAAAAATGTTTTTCCTCTAATTGCTAAGCTTCTTCACTACTATTGTTGGCATAAGCTTAATTGTGACATTGAACCAACAATACTCATTAGCAATTAATATCTGTGATTTATTTAGAAGTATCATTTCCACATAGAAAAAAAGTTGTTTCAGTCAAATTATCTGACCGTACATTAATAGTGATTTTCATACTGGATACGAGGTTGTAAGAAATGTTCCAATTAAAGGCATTTCTAACTTATTGTTGGTGTTAGCTTAAAAATAGAAAAATTCACAAATTCTTATAGTACCTCATATCCAGTTTCAAAATCACTATTACCTTACTGTCGGATAATATCAGTAAAAAAGATTATTTCTTCTATGCACGGAGACAAATCACGAGATCTGAGTTCACGGAAGCACGTCATTTTAGAGCTACAATTTTTACGTGAATAAGGACACAGAGTTCAAGATATGAATTCTTGAACTCCGTGAAATAAAATCATGCCGGTATCCGCGCTTTAAAATCTCGGGCTCTATGAACTAAGAGCATAGGATTCGAGACCTGTGAAGGTCATGAGGCGTGGCCTAATGACTGAAACTTCGTGTCCGATGCTTTAAAATCAAGGTTTCCTTGATCTTAGTTCTCGGTCCAAGTGGCTCTTCGCCAAGTGACACGTCCGAGATACAGATTCACAAATCCGTGCTTTTGTAACACGGCAAAAGCTAGTTTTAGGATCAAGGCGCAGTTCCGTGACTTAGTCTCTCTCGATTAATCTCCGTGCAACATCATATAAAGTTTAAAGTCAGAAATTTAATTTTTCCTCAAAATTATAACTAAGTACTTATCTTTGGAAAATCTGTCTTAATTATTCGACTTATATTTCGACTTTGATTTTCGAAATTCTTCTAAATTTGTAAGTCTCATTTCCAGTATCGTGTATATTTCTTTTGGATTAAAATTATAAATAATAATAAACTATTCACAAAATTATTTTTGTTAAATATAATTTATCATTGCCTGTCTCTAACCAAAAAGTCATAAATAAGTTTTAAAATGTAGAAAAACCGCAACTTTCTAACTCTATTCAAAGAGAAACTTGCTAAAAACTATAATAAATTGTTGAAAAGTTTATTTCATTAATTAATTATTAGAATGAAGAGGTATTTATTGTATCAAAATCAATTTGTATTTGAAAAATTGTTGAAAAATCATAATTAGCGCGGGAATCAAGCAAACCCCAATTTTTTACTTATGGGATTTTTTTTGCAACCCTATAAAAAACTTGTAACAAAATACATGAGTTTTTAGCCATGTAGTTGAATTTTCAACAAAATGGTTGAGTTTTTAAGCAAAATGGTGAGTTTTCATGCAAGAACCTTAATTTTCTACAAAAGAACGAAATCTTAATAGAATAAATCATTTATTTTGAACTATGAAAGATAAATTTGCACCAAAAATGAAATAAATAAATTTACAGTCAAAAAAATGAAATTTTACCCACAAAAAAACGAATTTCCAAGATCACTGAAAAAATATTTAGTTGCGTCAATTAATAAAATAGCAGTATCAAATCTTACTGACTGAAAAATTTGTCCGAAGAAGCATGTTTTTTATTGAAAATAGTTTAATTTGCAACTAAACTATTATTAATTAATATCTAGAATTTTCTTCGAGAAAAATAAATTTTTAACAAAGTACGTCAATTTTTTATTTCTTTGTAGGAAGCTCAGCTGAGAAGAACCTAATAATATTCCCAAAAATACACAAAAATTAATAAAAATACCTTGAGAGCTTTTTACGTATCTTAAAGTCCTAAAAATGTTGTAGGAATTATTAAAAATATCCGATAAAGCTTCAAGGTCATATAAACTCGTTCTATATCCTTTGAAATCGTAGGAAGTTTTTCGAAACCGCATAAACGTTTTAATAAATCCCTTAAAATTATTGAGATCTTTGGAAATTTCTTGACATATCTTACAACTCTTGAAACTTTCTAGCAATCTTTTAAAATATCCTGAAATTTTTTTAAATATTTGTAATCATTTGAAATTCCTTCAATTTATGAAAATTTGTTGAATTTTTATTGAAATTTTGGCAAACAACTTGAAATATTTGATATCATCTCTTTCGTGTGAGATCAAACTATTTTATTAAAAGATCGTTGAAGTTTTGGTGAAAAGATTAAACTATTATAGTTAAAAATTCATTATTTCACTGAAATATTAATAGTCACAGTTTAAACTTTTAACTATTTTGGTGAAAATTTGATTTTTTGGTTGAGAATCAATTTTTTAACTAAAAATTCAACTATTTCATTTTTGGTTAAAAATTCAGTCAAAACATATTATCATTTAACTGTAAATCAGCCAATATCCAACCTAAATTATATGCTGCGGCAATTATTTTGTCAACAAAAATGACTGATTATTTAGTCAATATATGTTTAACTTTTCATCATAAAAATTTTAATTCATGTAATTAGAGTATAAAATTATCTTGAATTAGCATATAAAGAAGCTTAAAAAAATACAAAATAATTGTTTCATTATACTCTATTATAGTAAAAACAGTTGATAAAAAAAACCATAAATACAGTATTGCTTGTAAAATATTGATGTATTTCAAAAAACAGTACACTAAAGATTCTGAAAAATCAATTGTTCTTGTTGATGATGTTGTTGTTGCTGCTGTTTTTGTTTCAGCTGATGATAATGTTGTTGTTGCTGCTGCTGATGATTTAGATAATCATGATCTTGTGAATCCTGGACAATTAATTGTTGTAGTTTTTCGCCATAAATAACGTATGTTCCGGGTGGAGGAGGCCCCTGCAAGCCTTTAAAAGAAATATTAGTTAAGGGCTAGTTTCAGGTATTGAGATAAGATTTAGAAAAAGCAGTCTCGAGTGGTACTAAATTAAGACCACAATTGGGACCCTAGATTTATTTGTTTTTTATTGAAAATAACAGCATGAAGTTATCCTATTAAAGAACAGGACGCGCGAGAAATGATACCGTAAAAAAAGAGATCTCTAGTTTTTGAGGTGATGTAAGGATTTGGCTCACCACCGTAATTTGTAACGTAAGGATGAGTTTGGGTTTGGCTAGATTGGCTGGGCTGTTCTGCATCTGTTCGATGAAGACGTCTTTTCATAAGTGGAATCTTTAGGAATCGATCAGGTGTGGCAAGTCCAGATTGGACTAGATCATATGCACTATTTGGTGCCATGACAGGTCCTAGAGCTACATTTGCCAAACATAAAAAAAATTATTAATATTAGGAAAGCATGAAACTTGATATATGCCACAAAATGTTAAAATTTGTTGTAAATCTGCTATTTTGCAAACTAGAAAAAAATTTTATCACGTTTTTCTGTTTGATTCTTGTAACAGATTTCTTAATTTTCCAAATCTACGAAAAAATGTCGAAAGACCCGCAAATCGTCAAAAATTCACTCAGTAAGAAGTCTCACTTGCTTACGAACGTCAGGTGATGAAACGTTAGTTAAATTGATTTCCTTTCTGTTTTAAAACTTTTTTTAAATCATTGTTAGGAATTTTATGGGTGAGTTTATTTAGATATGCAATTTTTTAAAATTTTATTTTAGGAATTGAGACTTAAATTTTGGATTTTTAAGAAAATGGAAATCAGTTATATTGATCAAATTTTCAAATTAGATAGAAATTACTACGATGTTTTGCAAGAATGCTTTTTTAAAAATGTCCAAAAATCATGTTTGTGCCATCTGACATGTCTCATTGCATTTAAGAGCAAAATCTCTAAGATCAAAATTTAGCTAGACAAAATTCTGAAAAAAATAGAAAAAAGAACCATTTATCTCTAATTAATGCCGATTTATGACTTTTTAAATAAAACTGATTTTGTTCAAAATAGGTGCTAAATATCAAATTCTGAAGATTATGTCTGTACTTTAAAACCTGTTAATGTTACACAAAAATTTTTCAGGCATTATTCAAAGTAGCTCTTATAAGTCATATAAGAGCTAAGACTTTTTTTGCTTTTACGCAAAATTTGGTGCCCTATAATTTATCATTCTACAGATTTTTCGTTGATTTTTTTAAAGAGTGATAACCTTTGACATATGCAGGTAAAAAAATAATTTTTTTTCAAATTATGCCGAATTTTTTGCACTACAAACTTTTTTATAACGTCATTAACGTAGATTAACCCAGAAACGAAGTATTTTGACAAAAATAACATTAGTAATTTGCCCTGAAATAAGGTCATGTTTCTTTTTTAATGTGATATCTCAAACCTATGAGATGTAAACAGGTTTCTTCTTAACTTTTTTAGAATTTTATCAAGCTAAATTTCTCTGCTAGTTATTTTTTTTCCTAAAATAAAATGTGAAGCCTCAGTCTACGCAGACAAGATTTTTTAAATCTTTTTACAAAATATTTCCAGGAAATATTCGAAGATATCCTTAAGGTGAAGTGCGTATTTGGTTAATTTCTAACCTGTTTTAAATTTCTTTATGTATTTGGAATTCTTTAAAAACCTCTCACAGTGAGCCTTATCTAACTTTAACCTAAAAAAGATATTACAAGAAGTTTTATTACGAAATATTCTTACATATTATGCGCATATTTTGTGCTAATGAATAAAATAATCGTGGCATCTCTTTTTTCAAAATAAAAAATTTGGATTATCAACAATAAAACAACTTTTTTGTTAAAATTTCTTTTTACTGAGGGACTGTTAAAAATTAAATGAAGTCAGTAAAGATCTTCAAATTTTGTTTCTAAAATTATAACTGTTAAATCTACGAAGGGTTATATATTCCTCCATTAAAAAAGTTCATTAAAAAATTATATTACTGTACTTTTTTTGGAAGAATTTTCTCTTTGGATAAATTTGGATATTTTTGACATGCAATTAAAAAAATCGTGAAAGCGGCTTTTTTAAAAACAATTTTCAGTCATATTTTTTGTAATTTTTGGATTTTAAATACAATACACTTTGTATTGCATGAAAGCTAAGTCAAACATTATTATGAAATTTTGTTCTAAATGGGAACTGTATAATCTGCAGAGGTTTTTGTATATTAAAAAAAAACTTTTGTCACAGGAAAAGTTGTTGGAAAATTTTTTTTCAATCACTGGTATATCTCAGCCTTATTTTTATTGAATTTTAATATAATTTTTACTAAATGATGCTAGCACAATTTAAAAAATAGGAAAATCAATGAAAAAAGGAAAGCTGACAATTTGAAATAAAAATGTTTGGAAAAAATTTCGTATTGGGAATTTTTTTGGCTTGCAGAATAATTTTACGGCAGCATAAAACAGTATCCACGAAATATTATCTAACACCAAGGATCTTTCTGTAAACGTTGGTTGAGGCTCACTGTACACTCAAGTGTCAGGAATGAAGAGAAAAGATGACTTTTTAACAAAATGGTTAAATTTTCTGTAAACTGCAATAATTTCTAACCGAAAGCGATAAATCATCAGAGGAAAATGTAATAGTTTATATTTTAACCAAAGAGATTTTAATTTTAATTTAAAGAAAGTTAAGGTCAACCGAAATATACGAATTTTTAACAAACTAGTTGACATCATAACTGAAAGGGATACTTTTTAACAACATTGGGTTATTTTCGACGGTATGATTTTCTACCAAAAAGACAAATTTTCAGTTATATACATGAAATTTAAACCAAACGGATCAATTTTTAACCGAGTAGTTCAATTCCCAACCAAGTGGTTGAATTTTCACATAAAAAAAAATTTTTCAACCAAATAGATGAATTTTTAACTAAATGAGATTAATTTTCAAACAAAAATGCAAAATTTGAAAAAAGAAAGATTTTTCAGTTAGAAAAGAGAAAGATATAAACCAAATTTCGTAAGTTTCAAGTCAAAAAGAGAAATTTTCAACCTGAAAGCATGAGTTTTCAGCAAAGAAGTTATTTCTTAAACAAAAGATTGATTTTTGAGCATATCGTTAAATTTAAAATCAAAAAGGATGATTTTTTTAAAAAATTATTAAATTTTTAATATAAAAAGGCGAAATTTTTACCGAATATATGAATTTTCAAATAAAAATATTTATTTTCAACCGAAAATTGTATTTTACATTTTCAACATAAAAAATTAATTTAGAAGTCAAAAAAATTTTTAACAAAATATGTAGGTTAATTTTGAACCAAAGAGATAAGCTTTTAAGTAAACTGATGCTTCTCTACAAAATAAATGATTTACTATTAATTTAGAAAGACGAATTTTCTCTAAAAAATTCATAGGTAAATAAATAAAAAATACATAGTTGAACTTTAAATAAAAAAGATAAAGTTTGAACGGAAAATAGAATAGTTAGATTTTCCGTTTAAACCTTGATTTTCAACCAAATAAAAGGTTTTTATATCAAAATTTAGTTAAATTTTAAACAAGATACATGAATTTTCTACTAACTGAATGCGCCGGGTCCCTATCATGTCACATGCGGCAACTCTCTTTGCGGCAAGTCACACCTGTAGCATGTCACACCTGCGGCATCTCTCACCTGCTGCATCTCTTACCAGTGAAAAGGAATTTGACCATTAATATTTATGTAGCTAGTCATAGGAGTGCCTTCCCGCCCCCCACGATCGTTGGAAAAGGGTAGGGAGTTTGACCACGCAAGAAGCCGATAGATAGAGATGCCGCAGTTGTGACATGCCGCAGGTGTGACTTGCCTCATGTGAGATGATAAAGGTCCGAATGCGCCTGCTGCTGTTGTTATAAAACCGTTGAGAGCATGTTGCGATTGAGGACGAGGAGGCACAAAAGACAGTCTGGTGTTGTAGTGGCCCTTGTTCTTGGCCAAACTCGATAATCTGAATACCCGTATTTTGTATAAATGGTTCTAAATTCGCATCTGTTTTCGAAGCTTCCGAATGTTGAACGACTGTCCTCGACGATCCTCTTAACCACGCTTTTGTTCCTTCTGCTATTATTACTTTTGGTTTTCTTCCTTTTAGTTTTCTTTTTCCTCCTCCTCTCTCTTTGTGTCCTGATGATTCTATAAAAAGACTTCTAATATATACAAAACTCACCATACCTGATCTAAAATATCTAAATATTGACCGAGGTATTGAAAAAATTATGAATATATGGGAACATGAGAAACCAGTACTAAGATTTAATCTTGCCGTTAAAGACATTATTTGAACGTAATCTTAAGTACCTCTTTCATTGAGATAATTAACAGCATTGGTTTTACACAAAATAGCTTAAAAAAGGCGAAGATGGTTGAAAAGACATAAAAGTTGGATCAGGTGCAAAGAAATGTTAAATTTTTTTTTTTTTTGAAATCTGGTCTCATTGAACATTGATGTCTAAACAAATCATTAAAGTCAAGAAATAATTCATTGCAATATCTAGAATATTCCAAAATCTTTAAAATACTATAAGATATTGAAAATACTTTAGGAACATATATAACCCCTCAAAATCATTAAAATCCTTAGAAATTCCAGAAAAAATTTTTCACTCTTAAAAAAAGCATTCGAATATTCTAAAATCCTCCAAAATATTTCGAACCGTTTGAAATCCATTTAAATCATCCAAATAAATTCAAATTTCTTGAAATTTTCCTAATTCCTCGAAACGGTTTGATGGATAGCGGGGACTCAGACAAAGAAGTGTTTTGTACGCCGAAGCGTGAGGAAAAAAGATGGGAAATTATAACAAAACGGTAGAAAGGAAGATATTTAGGGCGAAGTGTTTAGGTTCAATAAAGCGGTTCATGAATAGAAAGAGGGATAGGGCAGATAAAGAAAGTGAAGAAGATAAGGTAGAAGTACGATACTCCCTAAAAAATCCGGAAATGTTTAGAACATTACCGAAAAAAGATCAGAAAGGAGCGACAGAGAAAGACAAGGGGGAAGAGAAAGAAAAAATTTGAACGTAGAGTACCAAAAAAAATAAAAATTTAAAAGTAGATGAAATGCGTAAAATAATGATAGAGGTGATGCAGATGAACGAAAAAAGGCAAGAAGAAAGAGAAGAGGAAATAAAACAAGAAATTAGGAAATAAATGTCCGAGCTTAGAAAAGAGACTAGAAAATGGAAAAAAGTTAAGGAGAATTTGGAAAAAAGGATGCAGACATAAGAACACATATTAGAAAAGCAGAAAGAGCCTATTCAATAGGTAGCACAGTTGGAAAGTAGGATTCTAAAGATAGAAAACTTAAACCGGGTGTCTGGTGGTGGGGAGAGCAGGGATAAGGAGAGAGAAAGGCTAAGGAAAATAGAAAAAAAATAGAAAGGAAAAAGAGATATTGAAGAAAAAGAAACACAGCGATAAAGGGTCTAGGATTGAACGGAAAGGAACTGAGGAAAGGAGTAGAAAATGTACTACAAAGGATAGATACTAAGGTAGAGATGGACATAATGCTGAGTGTAGAAAAGGAAACGCAAAGAAAAGAGGTAATAGTAGTAGTAGTAAAACTAAAGAGATGGAAACATAAGAGGAAAGTTATGACAAAAAAAGAGCGTTATATGAAATTTTGGAGCGAATAGAGGATGATTTGACATGGGTAGAAAGAAGCATGCAGTACAAGATGCCAGGAAACTAGAAGACAAAGGAATGGGAGATAGGAAAACAAGAAATAGTAAGGAACTAATTGAGGCGAGAAATGAAAGAAGGAAAGAATGAATGATATGTTATTTAAATATAGCAGGCTTAGTGTGGCTAGATAAAAGAGGCGATCGTCTTTTCCTTTACGGCTACCTGTGTACCCTTACCATTCCAGTGTGCAAGGACACTACCCCTCACTGGATTCGAACTTGCTCCAGGCCCTCGCTGATAGGTCCCCTGTGGAGAAAACTACTTAGACT
>JAUELO010047506.1:0-10178 GCA_032357855.1 Amphibolips quercusostensackenii | reverse complement strand
GACCATGCGGTTGTTGTTCAACCTTTTATTATTATTTATAAATGTATACACATATAATACAATATATTAACCAGATATATATATATATATATATATATATATACATATATAATAACATATACATATATAAACTTTCGTCTGACTAAAGTGTTAAGATTAAAAATTACCAAAAATAATCGAGTCAGTTATCAAATTGTAATTATTTAAACTGTTACACTGAAATCTTATAAGATCTTGTGACTAATACATGAAATTGAATGTTCCGCGAAATTTGAAATTTCAAATAAGGATTTTCAGTGATTTATCTTTGAGGAAATTCTGGGCTTTTCCTCAATTTCCAGGTCACACGTGGTTACAAATATTTGAAAACTTTTTATGATTTTAAATTTAATTGTGTGTATACAGAAACGAAAATCAAAGAACAATTGCACGCAGGAATTTTATAATTTGTTTCGTTTGCGTTTTGTAAAATAAAACCGTTTTCTTCGACAGCGTACATTATTTTATTTCTCCTCAAATTTAGTAGTAATTGAAACTAAGTACTTATCTCTGAAAAAGCAGTCCTAATTATTCCACTTTGTTTAATATCCAACCAGGATTTTAAAATTTTTCTGAACTTGTAAGTAAAACTTTCAGTTTCACGCTTTGTGTTATCAAACATTTAATGATACAGAAAGTACAAACAAGAATTAAAGTACTTGTCCTTATATTTTAATTTTCTGTCTCATGTCGTGACCTTCTAGAATGGAAAAACAAGAATTATCTAAACACTCGCTACAATGTTTGGCCTGACTTTGTTCAAACTAAAAGTGAAGACTTTATTGAAGAAGTTACAAATATTTGTGCTTTGCTCAATTTTGGTAAGCGTAGGCATGGTCTAAAAATAATTTCTTATCAGCGGAAAGGATATTTTTGTTTTTTGACGGAATCGTTAAGATTATGCAGATGCTTCGGATTTTATGGCAAGCTTTTTCCTAAGAATTATTAACAGAATACAAATTAATAATTAATTCTTAAATTCAGTCCCCACCAACCCCTTTATAGGTTCAAACATGAGATATGGCGTATTTTTACGACCTTTTTAAGCAAATTTTTCTAATAGGCAAGATATTATTTTCTGAAGGTCTTTTTATGCTTAAAAATGGTTTAAAAAAGGTATTATTGAACATAATTATCTTTTCCTCAAATAAACTTAAAAAGTTGCGGTTCTTCATACATTCTTAAAATTTTCTTCGACTCGTTTGCTGTAATTCCACATAGCACACTTTCTGAAAAAACCAGGTCTGTCCAAGGTTTAGACCTATGCTTTTCCCGAAAAATCTGTGTCAGAGCTGGTTTTTTCGGGAAGTATGCTATGTGGAAATAAAAATAAGTTAATAATTATTGGAAATTAAAATCAGTAATAATTAAAACAATTTACCGTTGTTTAAAATATTTTTTTCAATTGATGTGGAAAGTTTGCGTCTGTATGCATTCTGCACGCCTTCGTAAAAATACTGTTGAAGCTACGATGAGCTTTCGAATTCTATCCATAGTCAACTACCTCAATTAAAAAATTGTTTAAACTAAAAATGTTTTTTAATAAAAAATTGTATTTTCATTTCATGAAAAAATTTAGCTTCTAACATTGTTTCTGTGTCCATAGGTTTGCTCCTGTAAATAAACACTTACAATAAATTCTTTTCTGTACAAGTTAGTGCAAGAAGATCATTAAGCAAACTACCTCTTTAAAAATGGAAAATCATATAGTTTTTCACAAAAACATTTTATGACAATATAAATTTCTTCATTGATGTTATTTTTTTCAATTTCGTAATAAAATGAAATTTGTTACAACAATTAATGAGCTTCCTTAATTAAATAAAAATAATAAATGACAGAAAAAGGGTTTCGTTGTAGATCTATCATTTCTAAAATTTTAATATTAAACTTAAATAGGTATGACATATTACACAAGGTTTTTCAGATAGCTTGATACTTCTTATAAGAAAAACACAGAGAAAAACAAATTTTGGTAAATTCCGATTAAAACGTAAAAACGCAATGAGTAATTTCATGATCTTGAATTTCGAGAAATATTAAGGCTTTTCAATAAGGTAAAATAAGAAGACTTTATTTATTATTTAAGTGAGTTGTGATTATTGTTACAATATTCATTTGCTTACAAAATTTATTTTTTTCAGTGTATCGTCAATTAATGGTATTTTGTAGATGCCATGGTCTATTTAATTAATTTGAAGTAAAGACTTAACGTATTCTTAAAATTGTTTTTGTAATTATTTCTGTAATTTTTCAAAGAATTTACAAATATTTAAATGTAATAAGATAAAAAAAACAGCATTTTGCAATATTCGGGAAAATAAATCAAAGCAAGTAAAAAAGTGATAATTAAAATTAACAATCTGCCAAACTCTATCCAGAGAAAAGTTAGGTCACTTCAAAAGAAGTGAAAATTTGTTTGATCTTATATAATGACATTCTTTTGCTTTCTTTAAATTAAAGAAATGATTTGTTTTAAACTAGTTGCTAAATTCAAAGGAATAATTTTTGATTCAAATAAAGTATTGGCTAAAACCTAAAAAATAATTAATTTAATCTCATTACTTTAAACGAAAATAATTATTTTGTAGCCCAAAAATTTTTTTCTGAATGTACTCTGCAAATCTAAATAAGTAAGATTTGATTATTTACTGTAGTGAAATTCAACTGATTTAATTTGAGAAAAGTACTACCAAAGACTATTAAAAATCACCAATTACGTTAGTCAAACATTTAGTAATTTGTTGTGTAAATAAAAATAAGGTTACTAGAAATGTAAAACGTGGAAAATATTTAAGTTCAACAACAGGAAGCGATCTTAGCTTATTTTTCACTTTATTGAAAGAATAAGAAGGTCACCTTGGGAAATTTTTAATGGGCTTCGTCACATGATTCTATAAATCTAAGTAAGAACCTCACCTTCGCCAACGCAACGAATTTAGAAGATTCGGCTATAAATTGGAAAAACAAGAATTATTTACACACCTATACTTACCTAATTATGTACTAGTCAAAACACATCAAAATTCCATAATAGGCTTAGCATCTCCTTAACAAAAATCACATATTGATTAGTAATTGGAATAACTAAATAATTAGTCAGTGTTACCCAAAAATAACTGTAGTAAAATAAATTTGCGATTTTTATACTATTTTATCAGCGAAATCACAGGATGTTACTAGTTTATTATTCAAACACTGAATAGCTACTAAACAATTCACTTTTTTCCTACTTTAGAATTTTTATTTCAACACAGTTTTGTTTAGAAATCATTAACCTAAAAGGATGAATATGCATATTGATAATAATCTTTTCTTTTAATGGTTCCTAATTAAAAATTTAGTTTTTAATAACTCCAAGCAAGCTAGAGCATTTAAAACTTATTATAATGATTAGCTTTAAAATAAAAAAATAGAATACTTAATTTTTTTTACCATCAAACCTATTTTTCGACCCAAGTAAGGGTCCTCATCAGTGTTTTGCTGTAAAAAATATAGTATTTTATATTGTGATATGACTTTTTTAAACAGGGTATACGTATAAGAACTGTTGTCAGAGACAATGTTCAGTACTTTTTTTTGGCAAGAAAATGCATATTAACAAATATCTATCAACCAGGGTGTCCAGCGACCTTGAAAACCTTGAAAACCTGAAATTCTCTTTAATTTTTTAACATTGAAAACCTGGAAATCTCATTAAATTTCTCACGACAACCTTAAATTCAATTTTTTTTTGCTTTTAAAATCGTTGCTCTATTGAAATGCAAAGAGCAATTGTAATCTTTTAGTCTGTTATTATAAATAAACATCTCGTTTAAAACAAATCTTGCTACTAAAAAGTTTAATATTATTTATCAAGACATAATTTACCATTTGGTTATAACAAAATAAATGAAGAGATTTCAAAGCACTTTTTGTAGACTGTACTAATTATTTTTTGAATTGCAGACTTTAATATTGTGAATAATTCTATTAATTTTTTTTTTCTCCGTTAATATAGAATATTGAAGTTTACACTTTTTGTAATATTCAACTTACAAATTATAAAAATTATAAGTTGAAAATTTTAACTTTAATTTAGTTTCAGAATTAGAATGAGACATGGCTATACAATGGATATTTCGAGGGGTCGACCACTCGGTTTTTGAGTATAAAACAAATTTCAAAAGTCTAGAAAATATTTCTAAAGATTTCAAAAGATTCAAAAATATTTCAAAGATTTTAAAATATTTTAAAAATTTGAAACTATTTCAGAGTTTGGAAAATTTGAGAAGTTCTCAAAAGATTTTACAAAAATTTCAATTTATTCAATGATTTCGCAGCGAATACAGAAGATTTAACAAACAAAGATTTAAGAAAGGTTTCACAAATATGTCAAAACATTTCAAGAATATTTCAAAGACTTCGAACATTTCATGCAAATTTTAAGGATTTCAAAGATTGGAAAAAGGCGTGTACACAAGATTTTAAATATTTCACAAAGATTTCGAACATTTCACAAAGATTTCAAAACTTTTAAAAGATTGGAAATGGTTAACAATTTTTGTAACAGATTTAAAAAGATTCCACAAAGATTACAAATATTTTATTCATTTCAAATGAATACAAAAGATTTCAGAAAGATTTCGCAAATACTTCAAAGATTTCCTAATAATTTCATACAAATTCTAAAAGAAAAGAAGAATGTCAAAAAGTGTACAGTAAACCATATTTAAAAGATTTTGAAACATTTCAAAAGTTTTAAATGATGTCAAAATTTTTTAGAAAATTTTACAAGATTTCATATAGATTAAAAATAATGCAGTGATTTTAAACGAATACAAAGGATTTAGGAAAGATTTCACAAATATTGCAAAGAATTCATAAAGATTTTAAAATATTTTAAAGATTTTAAATGATTTTAAATGTTGTACAAAATTTCAGATGATTTCAAAGATTTCCATGACTTCAAATGAAACACAAAAGTATTCACAAACAATGATTAAAGAAAGATTTCACAAATATTTTAAAGATTTCAAAATATTTAATAAATCCACACAAAGATTTTAAAGATTTTAAGGATTTTACAAAAATTGAAAAAGAATCCAAAAGTGTTCGCAAAGTATTTTCAGAAATTTCAAGATTTCAGAAAGATTTTAAATACTTCAAAAGATTTTAATAAGTTCACAAAGGTTTTTAAAGATTCAAAAGGACGACTCATGTTCGCAAAAAATTAAAAATTCGTTTATTTATGGTTCTGCTTTCTTTGAAAATGTTTCGCTAATAAAAATTTAAACGTCTCTTCTTTTACATGTATAATAGATGAATATTTGATTATTTGATGTAGAAAAAAGGAGACCTGGAAAAACTTGATTTCTTGACCTGGAAAACTTGAAAAAGTCCTAAAATTTTGTTTATAGGAATTGCTGGACACCCTGATTGACAGATGTCTCTCTCTACTCTCCATAGCAAAAATGTAGTTTGAATGTAAAAAATGTTTCAGTAAAAACAAATAAAAGTATTGTATATATGAGTTTATCGATTCGTTAAACCAAGTAATTAAATCACTAAGACTAAGAAATTGCTCTTTAATTTAAATAAATTTGTAACTGCATATAACAAAACACTTCTTTTATTTGAATATGTATGAAATATAGCAAAACACTTTCTTCATTGAAAAAAAATTTTGTTCAAAAAAGAAACTATATCCTAATTTAAATTAAAAAAATAACCAAGAAATTTCTTTAGGTAAAATTGAATTTGAATCAAATTAAATTAAAGTCTTCTATTTTAATAATTACAATTGCTCGGATAAATGAATATAAATAATGTGATTGAATTAAAAAACTAGCTGTGAATTCGATCCCGAGTAATCCCACATTGTTTGTAATTACAATGTTATCGTGCTCATTCCATAAGTACTTTGCTTCAGCAAATATATTTGCTCTAAATCAGTAGTGAATTATTATTTATGATTATGTGAAGCAATTAATTTCTAATGAAGTGCATATATTATATTTATTATGCAAACATCTTTACTTCTATTATTTAATATTAAACATTTTTTTATTTTTTGAAACATGAGATATAAGAAGCTGAATTTGCGCTTCTAAAACTTACTTTCTTGTTTTTTTTTTCTTATAAATTTATATTCTTAGAGTGAATTACTAAGATACATAATAAAATATATAATTTTTTTTATAGAGTATTGGTTTTTCGTTCGTCTCTTGGAATGAGACTTAAATCTAAATGTATCATTTTTGCTGCAACAATATTCATTGGATGAAAAAGTTTGTATCAATTCAAAGACTCTAAAAACGGTGACATTTTTGGAACATTTTTTTGCAGATAAAACTGATGCCTTCAGATTGAGTGGGTCTTTTTATTAAATAAACAAGCTATAAACTATAGAAGCATTCTGAATAGCTGCACCTTTGTTTGTGATTCATAAAAAATTTTAAAAAAAATACTTCACGATTTTCAAATTATTAGTTTATTGATACGATTGAATATGCACAATTTACAGAATATACATATATAATCATATTATAATATTAGAAATATGCAATATGTGTCCTCTATATATTATGAGAAATCCGCGGAATATCCCAAAAAGTTGATATCCTGCTAATATTTATTTATTTGAAAAGTACATAAGCCGAACAGTTGATTAGGCCAGTTACACACATGGCTACAAAGTCATCATGAAAAAATTTATTTCAAGTTTTTTTAAACTTCAGAAGTCTGTAACCTTTTGCGATTTTCATTTTTTATTTAATTTCAGAAGGCTTAAAAAATTCTCTGCATGGCATACACCCAATCAATGTAAGACTGAGGGTTTCCATACAACAAAAAATTGTTATGCAGAAATAACGCTTCTATTTTTAAAACCAGCTCAAAATTCAAAAATTTTGGTTCATCAGTAATTACTGTGAGATAATTGAATTTTTTGTACAATTAAAGATTTGCCTTAATCGGCAGTTGGAGCCAACAAAGACACCTTTCAGGGATCCTATGTTATAAATAAAGTTATATTTCTCCCTGAATCCCAATTATTTTATTTTAAATCGAATAGATACTTTAAATAAAAATTTTTCTAGAATGTGTACCTTTTCTCTGTTCTCTTTAATAAAATCTAGAAAGTTTTTAACTTTCTTTAATAAAAGCAGTTATAGAATTTGGTGATATTATTCTAAGGGTCTATTCAAAATTAAGATGCACTCTAGAATTATATTATACTATTTGCCAATAATAAATAAGATACTGATGTGATCTTAATTTATATAAATGGTGAAATCAAATTTTACTGAGCATTTCATGAACCTAATTACTTTAAATTCAAAATCACTTTCTTGTTATTCCAAACTTGGGAGCACTGTTTAAAGATTATAATGAAGTTATAAATACTTATTATCGGTATGATTTAATTAGTGTTTTGGAATTTTTTCAATTATTCTATAAAAAAATATCCATGCAAACCAAGTTTCTCTCAATTTTTTAATTTACTACTACCCGCAAAATCATTTGACACTTTTTATTTTTATCGGGTTAAGGTAAGATATTTACAAAGATTCGAAGGGGTTTTAGAGAATTTTTAAGAGTTTCTAATATTTCAAAAAATTTGTAAGGAATTTTAATAAATTTAAAGAATTTCATAAGGTTTCTGAGGATTCCAGTAATTACAAATGATTTTAATGGCTCTAAATAAGCTATTGTAATGAATTGTCCAGGATATAAAATGTCTTTGAATATTTAAAATAATTTCAAGGAATATTTTTAAATTTTGTATAACTTACTGGGATTTAAAGAAATTTGATAGATTTTAGGGTATTTTAAAAGAGTCCCAGAAAATGTTAAGAGCTTCACAAAGTTGCAAGGGATTTCAAAAGATTTTGAAGGATGCTAAATACTTTAGGGTAATTTAAAGGGTTCCAAGGAATTTTTAAGAGACTTAAGGAGTTTTGTAGGATTTTAATGATTCAAAAAAATTTTAGAGAATTTTTTGCGACTTGAAAGAATCCCGGCAGATTTGGAAGCATTAATAGGACCTATGAGATTTAAAGAAATTTTAAAAGATTTCAAGGGAATTCAAAAGGATTTTAATGGCTCTCAATAAGAGTTTTTAATGGATTTTTTAAGGATCTTGAAGGATTTGAGTTTATTTAAAAAATATATCTATAAAAACAAAATTTCTCTTTGAAATTACTGCTACCCAAAAAATAATTTATTATTTTTAGGCTTACCAGGATTTACACTATTTCTTAAATACACCCTTAGAATTTGTGATCTACTTTCCCAGATTAAAAGATATCTTAAACAGAAAGTGAAAAAATCTGAAAATTCCAGTAAAATGTTTCAATCTTCTAAATTGCTATAAACAATATAAACTTGAGTTACTTAATAAATGATTTGATAAATGTGTATAAACTGGGTTTATATCACATTTTATAAGCCTTTATCATGATCGAAATCGTTCTTCAAATTGTTTTTTATTGATATTTTTCTTCTAGAAGACTCGGCTTTTTACAGGTTTTGTTGCATGTTCCACATTGTTTCGCTTTTCTTTATTTTTTATTTTAACGGCTCCTAATTATTCAGTAATTAGCGTAGTTCGGGTAGCCCTTAATTAAATTGTATTTAATAATGCGTAGCAGCACAAGCTTCGTAAAATTAAGGCAAACATTTCCAACATTCTTGCAAATTTTTTTTTAACCAACCTTAATAAATTAGTATTTTTCGATTTCTTTAGTTTGTTTTTAAAATCATTAATAATCTGAAGACTTTAAATTCAAAATAAGTATAATGTCTCACAGTAAAATTTCTTACAGTAAAATTGATTAAAAATGGAAATACGTATGTTCACACTTGCCGATTATTAATATTTAAACTATGGAAGTTGATTCGATGTGAAGGCATTATCATCAAGAAATCAACAAAATCTCCTCAGAAACAAGTATAGCAATTTAACAGTTATGTGAAATTAATATTCATATAGAGAATCCGTTTCTTTGCGTAAGCAGTCAATAAAAAATCTTTGACAAAATACTTCAGATTTAAAAAAAAAAAATTCAGAACTACATCCTTGCTATATAAAATTGGAATATTAGTAAGGTATACTCTGGATATCTTGAAATAGCCGCGGAATATCCCAAAATTAAAATTTCCGCTCTGTAGGATATCTTTCGCGAAATTCCCAGGATATCCTGGGATCTACCTAAAATATTCCAGGAAATAAATAGGACATCTAGTTAATACGCCTTACTTTCAGGGATTTTAAAACAGAAGTGCCCAAAAAACTGATGCGGTTCCTTTTATTTCTACGGGAACGCGACCGAGGCCTCAGCGGACCAGGCCCGGTACCTTAGGATGAGGATTATTGACATTTTAACCTTTAAACTCTTTTGCTGATTAATTTGAGCCATCTGATCGTGCCGCAGCTTTTTTTAGAAGATGATAAAAAGGATTATTAAAACTAGGCTGTTCATTTCGCCCTTAGACTAGAGGGTTTTTGAATTATAATTCCAACAATCGTCTAATTCTGTATAAACGGTATAGTGTTTAACATGATTAGGATGCATCATCCATTAAGGTCGGCTTTCATAGTTTACTTCTTGGCTTTCCTGGATTATGCGGACTTTCTTTCAAAAAATAGAGTTATTCGCTATTTCTACATAAACCTTAATCAGGAAACCAGACATCAAAATTCCAGATGCATCTAGTTTTTTTGGAAGAAAATAAAAATTTATTAAGTTTTTGTAAACTAGAAACTTTAAAATTCAATAATTCTGATCAATCAATGGTCAACAAGGAAACACCTACATTGTTTGGGACATTTATTTCGCTCATTCGACGTTTTTGGTATTTGAGCATAACGTATACAGGGTGTCCAAAAAGTCTGGGAACACCTAAGTAACTTTCCAGATAAAATATTATTCAAATGGCTCGAAGTCATTCTTGGAGTGACTTTCAACGAGAAATCAAATGGTGACCTTCAACTTGACCTTGAACTTGACCTTGAACTTGACCTTCAAGATCACTTCAAGGTCAACTTTGTGTTTTAAATGGGTTTAAGTTCAAGGTTAATTTTAAGGTCACTATGTATTAAAACGTAAAATTTCATCTTCTTCCGATTGCCGATGTCGAAAATAGGGCATCCCATT
>JAUELO010047490.1:0-10178 GCA_032357855.1 Amphibolips quercusostensackenii | reverse complement strand
TTTGCAATTGTTGCAGAATGAGTGTCGAATGATAGCTCACAATCAGCGCTAATGAATTGGGGTTCAATAGGAATGAGATCTAGTCCCAAAGGATAGGTAGCATACATGTGACTCTGCAGAGGTCTAGCATGAAATGATAACAGCACGGAGCACGATACGCAGAAGAGCTCAGAGCAGTTGCATGTGACATAGTAGAGGGGAGTTGCGCATGCGCTATATTAGAGGGGAGTAGCGCATGCGCTATGTGCACTTTTACCCAACCGATCCTTCGTGTCGCGTGTACAGCGTCCGTGTGACGCCTACGTGATTAAAACCTGCTCAAGAATCCAAAGAATTAAATACTGTTACAGTAAGAAAATAATAAACTTCGTGAATGATGTAAAATTTGCAGATATTGAAGATTGTGGTACAATAAAATACTAGATACAGTACAATTATTCGCTTCAAATAAGTGTTAGCCGTCAAATTGGCAACTCCGTATATATAATTGGCAACGCCTATTTTTCGATAAGTTATTCGTAGATTTTTGCCGATTATTGCGCTATGCCAGTTTAAAATTTCTGATAATGTGAGCAACTAAACGCTATCGCAGTTGAATTTTGGTAAAGCTGTGCATGGACTAAAAAATACTTACAACCCTCAACTTATGAGAGCAAATAACATATTGCATTATTAATTGCAAAATTTAAAAAATTTTATGCTTCGTATTTTATAGCATAGTATTGTCTTTAATAACTAAATCTTAAATCACGTAATTCAAACATCGTTAGTGTTTATTAAATTTTCAAGTTAAAAATTTAAAAAATATTTTATATGAGAAAATTTTTAAAAAATGTAACGAATCACTGGTGAACAAGTTTAGATTTCAAAGTAATAAAATAGAACAAATCAAAACTGAAGGAAGCTTAAAGCTATAAAATAATTATTTAATTATTAGTATTATTGCACTTTTTATTGTCAAAAAGTACAAAAAATATTCAAAAAATAAAAAAAAAACAAAAAATGCATCACACAAAAAAATTAAATACAACACGTGAAGCATATAGTGAACGCAGCAAAGATCTCGAATTCATGACAAAAATTTCTGAATTTAAAACTCATGGGTAATAGTCACTTCATTTTTTTCTTATGCAAGCTAACACGGTTAATAATTTTATATTTGTATTCAGAATAGCTGCGTCTTCGGTACGTATAAATTATAGGAAGGAATGGCATACTTTGTACAAAATCATGAAAAAAATCTCTACTATTTTTAAATGATGAGTTTATTTATTAAGATGATTAAAAATACATCATTTTCAGGAATCAGATCATCATATGGCATCATATCTAACACTGTATGCATCCATATATATATATATATATATATATATATATGCATATAAATCAAAATACTTTATTTGTAAGTTTTCAAAAAACTCCAAGTGTGTCAACCTACCAAAACTGTTAGGTAATGCGACGCGCACTATTCGATATTTTAAATACTAATGCATGTTTTAATTTTTCTCCATTTCCGAGTGAAAATTTAAAAGATTTCATTTTAAAATATTAATTTCCACCAAAAAACCATTCATAAAAAAATGACATATTTAACCAAAAAGACCAATTTTTAACAAATAACAAAAAATGGACCAGTTAAATTTTTGAAAAAAAAAAATCATTTTTAGACAAAGAAAAAGGAATTTTCAACAAAATAAATAAATTTTCAATGAAGAGGTGGATCTCAAGAAAAATTAATTTTTAATTAAGTAGTTTAACTTTTAATTAAGTAGTTGAACTTTTTAATTTAAAAAAATTAATTTTACATTTTCTAGTTACAGATTCACTTTTTGGTTAAAGATAATTATTGTAATCAAAAAATTAATATGTTCTAGTTGAGGATTTTTCCTTATTGGTTAAAAATTCAACTTTTTTACTAAAAGTTAACGTTTTTTTTAAGAATTTATATTTTTGGGTTAACAGATCAATTGTTTTGTAGAAAATTTGTCTTTTACGTTTGAAATTTTATCTCATCTGGTGAAAATTTAATCGTTTTTGGTAAAAGATGCAACCATTTTTCATTAATTCTTATGTTATGTATAAAGTTTAACTATTTAGCTTAGAATTGAACTATTTATTTCAATATTTTACTAGATGGTAGAAAATTTAACTCTTTTATAGAAAATTTGTTTTTTTTTTTTTGTTTCAAGATTTAACACTTTGATTAAAACTCTATGTATTTTGTAGAAAATTAGTCTCCTTGGTGAAAATTTTATTTTTTTATTGTAGAAATTCAACTAGTCTATTGAAATTTAGTTATCCAAGATTCACCTTTTTAAATAAAAATTTAATTTTTATCTAAAAATGTAACTGATCCATTCTTGGATATCTGTTTAAAATTTATCTTTTTTATTTAGGACTCAATTATTTTGTCAAAAACCTCTTGATTGGGTGATTTGAGCTGCTTGAAAATTAATTTTTCAAACTAAAAAGTGAATTTCCATGTTGGTTTAAAAATGATCTCTTTTAGTTGTCAATTTGTATATTTGGTTAAAATCCGTCCTTTGATAAAAAATCATTCTTCTCATTTGCAAACACAACTTAAATTATTTTTATTAGTTTGAAAATGTAACTTGTTGATTTAAAAATAAAATAATTTGTCAAATAATAAATTATTTAGTTGAAGATTCAACTATTTGGCTCAGGAGATTATTTTTGGTATAAAATTCAACAGATTTGTACAAAAATTGTGCTTCTGGAACAACTATAAATTTATCTGTTATCGAAGTTCTTGATAACAATTTTAGATTTGTTATGCCTTCTGCGCTTATTTATTGTAAATCCTCCACATTTTTGCATAGAACTTTTGAAATCAGAGGTAAAAACATTAACAAATGAAATCTAGTGATCGTAAATTATTTTTTGTTGAAGCTCCCTTAGATTTAACGAAAACATTTTTATCACGTCTATCGTGAGAAAAAAATTTTAAAGGCATATTTTCAGAATTATTTTTACAACAATTTTGTCATTAAAAATGTTATTGTTTCTGTATCTTTCGTCCAAAAATTTAATTTGTTAATTTTTAATGTCATTTTTCACGATTAAAACAAAAACTACGCGTTCTGTAAAAAAATGAATTAATACAAATTTATAGATCTTTTTTAAGAGCACAATTTTGGTTATTTGATATTTTTTTTTATCTTGCATAATTTAACCACAAAATGGAATTTTCTTTAGATTTTTAAGTATGTTTTTTGCGGTCAAATTTGGAGTTTTTGACTTTTTCTTAAATTCAAAAAGTTGTTATGATAGTTTTATATGGCATTTAAAAAACAACATTTTTCTCATTTTTAATTTTTTCGTATCATGAATTCTTTGGCTTGAAATCTTTATTATTCTTTGTTTCTTTTTTAATTTTAAAACAGCAATAACTCTAATAATTTTATTTTTATCAAAAAAGTTGTATAGATAAATTGTTTCAATTTTCAAGTACTACAAACGAATATACGTAGAAGTTTTAAATTTGAAGAAAAATGATCCCAAAAATTTTGAAAATTCTCTAGCTTTCCAAACTTTATTTTAAATTTCTGGCTAACAAACTCTTTCTTATTCCTTTGAGGCCTTAAAAAGGTTTGTTTAAGCTCATTACACTGTGATAATTTTCACATTCTCATCCTAATGTGAAGGTTATGAAAAAAAATCATGGAACAACAATTGTTTATCAAACAAAGATTGACAAATATGTTAATGATCATTTTTTGATAGGACACATGGCTTTCGGTTGGATATAAAAAAAATTGAAATTTAAAAATTAATTTTTTGAAAAAACTACACTAGATACAGAACAAAATGGACCGAAGTTGTTGAACCAAGTGAGATCTACACATATTTTTATAAATCATTTTTGGTTAGGACGTTTATTAACAAAATTGTTCATCTTTATCATATCTGCAAGTTTGCCTCCAAACACTTAACGCTAAAAAAACGTATTTTTTGTTCTATTTGTGAATTATTTGTTTTCATCGCAGCGTGGATTCGAAAAAATTTTGCCGCGATATGCTTGAACATTCAAGAAAAAATTGCATTGTATATTTCGACCACCTTAATGAACAACTAAAAATGGATGTTTTCAAGTGAACATTTTTGATACGATATTGACCAAATGGGTTACAAATATTATATTGCACTTACGTCCAGCATACAGAAACCCGAAGAATGTGAGGAATAAGACGCAAGTTAGGATCTTCATTTTCACAAAATAGTGACTCTAATGAAGAACCCTAAACTAAATTTTTAAGGAATTCGTCTGACAACTGCCTTGGCAAATGGCCGTTATATATACCAACTTTTATGACATCAATCTCATACTCGTTTTATTTATTCTTCAAATAAAGTAAGTAGAAGGAGCTACATTGCTCATTTTCGATCTGAAAAATTTCCTTATTTGCTATATTTCTTACACATCGAAGCTTAAAAAGCATCAAACTTATTATTGTATATTTCATGATATAGTCACAAAAAAAATTAAGGCCGCACTATCCCTCGGTCTTATATCATATTGCGTCAGAATGGAAAAACAATAATTATTTACACACCTGTTAATACATTTGATTTTATTTTAATAACGTTAAATATAAGTAAATGGTTTTTTCTACACACTTTAAGTTTCTCCAAGTCCCTACTTATAAGAATTTCCAATAATTATTTAAAATTGACAACAATAATAATTTTAATATTCAGAATTATACAAACGTAATTATATCGTATATTCTACAAGAAAAAACACAAGGCATAGTATTCTGACAAAACAAAAATTCCGGAAAATGAAACTGTATCACGTTCATGAAAAAAGTTTTGTTTTGGTCAAAACAAATTTATGAATGAGAAAATGTTTACTGTAAAAATAAATTTTTAAATTTGGTGTGGTTTTAAGTTTGAAGAAAAATAAGCATTACATGCTGATTTTGATAATCCTAGAAAAATTTATAATTTTGAGACTGTTTTTTTCTCATCTCGAGTGTCTCGTCCAGTTCTTAGGACTGAATTGTTATTTCACATGTCAAGACGATTTTTTTTTCGTTATTTGGACAAAATAAATAGTAATTGGCGCTTCAGTTATGATAATAATTACATAATTTTCATTTATGTTTTTTTTTATTCCACAGTGCGTATTAGTCACACAAAATAAAAGTTTTACTCAGTGGTCTAAGTCTTAGGTTAGTGATTACCGACTGCGTGCATATTGAAACACATTCATCTTTTTGGTTGAAAATTTAATCGGAATCAAGAAATCCCTTATCTTTTTGTTTCGCGGAATTGACTATTTTACGAATAAATATTTCTTATAATTACCCAGCAATCGCGCAAAATTTATTCAAGTTCTTGGTCCAGATATAAAGAGAAAGATTAGCACTTAATTCTATTGATTTTAGAAATTTCAGGAACAATTTTTTGATTTGCAGATGAGATAAACGCAAAAACTTTCGCGAATTATGGTTATGAAAAGGAAATTCTGTAAGCTATCCGACATTTGTTTAACAGGTATTCACCTTTGAAGTAAAGCATGCATTTTCAAATGGTCAATACTGTTGTACCAGAACCAGTGCATTAATGACGAGCTCGTCGCTTATTTTTCATTAATAATTGATTGTTAATGTTGCATAATTTTGTAAAATTTAGCGACGAAACCAGCATAAAAAATCAATTTAAATACTGAAAATGACGGAGTGGCTAGCATTTTTCGTTTAAAAATATAAGCAAATCGTGGTCATGATTAAATAAATTATTTTTTTCAATTAGGCCCCTACAAATCTTTAGACGACACTGTGAAGGGCTAAATTGCTTATATGTACGGTAATTTGCACCATTTTCATGAAACATTTGTTTACATTAAACAATATTTTTTTAAGATCTTGGTAACATAAAACTACTGTTGCACTGTAAGGCCAGCATTTTTCTTTATTTCTATTTTTTAGTCATCCTATCACATCTCTCCAAAATTGTAATGACGTAT
The DNA here is from genome assembly GCA_032357855.1 of Amphibolips quercusostensackenii. Lineage (NCBI taxonomy): Eukaryota > Metazoa > Arthropoda > Insecta > Hymenoptera > Cynipidae > Amphibolips > Amphibolips quercusostensackenii. Next base: position 4,186 of record JAUELO010047490.1, on the reverse strand, counting down.
TATTTTCTGCAAAGTTTCACTAATGAATGTTTAAATTTTACCGATTTTCATTCAGAGCAATAAGGCACTCAATTTTATATTTCTTTAAGCTTAAGCTTATTCAAAGTGAATACTTTTTACAAACTTTGCTGAATGATTGTAATTTTCTATGAACAATAAGTTAAGTACACAGGCCAAAAAAATTTTTTAAATAGAAAACAGAACTCTATGGAAATTTAGCACATGAAGACATTGAATATGCTTAATCAGCTTGGAGACCATTGATTTATTGTCATTTTGAAATCGTTAAAAGTTATCATATTTTTCTACTCTATTTAAAAAATTATGAGGCAATGTTTTCTAACTTAGGCAGGCTACGTCACGTTTACAATTTCACAATATCACCTGCTTCTTGTGTCAAGAGAGTAAACAATGTCACACCTCCGCTTCGTTTTATTAAACTTTACTTTTTTTTACATTTTCCATTTTTTAAACCTTCTTTTAATTATAGTACACAGTCCTGAGTAAAATTATTTATTTGCATTAAGCAGTTAGTTGCTTTTCATTACGGAATTAGCAAATATCTCCCCTAATCGAATTAATAATTTTCTTATTATCTTTGGTAGCTTAATTTTGGCTAATCAAATTTTTTAATTTTTATTATTAATTACTTTAATTTCACCACTTTTGACACAAAAAAAAACAATAAATCGAAAACAGAGCTCTGCTGAAAAGAAGCACATAAGAATCCTGAACATGCATAATTAATAATTCATTGATCCGTAGTGATCCTATATTGATCCATTATAAATTTAAGATTGTAAAAAATCTAATTTTTTTAAACTTTTTTTTATACGATTAGAAGGCAATATTTTGAACAAGAAAAAATACTAAGTCAATTTGACAATTTTTCAATATAATATTTCTTAATATATAATCTAAGTAATTTTCCCTTTAACAAGCAGTTAGTTTTCCACTATTACGTCAATTACTCTATCAGAGAAGTGCTTCGAGAGTATTTTGACTGTTTTTAAAAATTCAACAAAATATGAAAATTAAAATTGAATAGTTCTTTGAATTAAATTCAATGAACTAATTATTTTGTAATTTTCATTACTCTAAAATGATTCCTAATTTTAAAATAAGTGCTTTCATTTGCAGTTCAGTTTTGATTACTTCGAATGAAAACACTTGTTAATTCCAATAGTCATAAAAAATGATTACGAAACCAAAAAGTTTGGGAATTTTTATCTCAAATTAAGACGTCCAATCTGCTAAGATTTTCAGCTTTATTAAAACGGTAAGAATTTAATATTGCGAAACTTGTAAATAGGCCTCATTACCTCGAAAACATGACGTATTTACAAGTATCTGACTCTGATTGGAGAAACAAGAATTATGTACTAGCTTCATTTATATAACCGTACTTTATTCACGTTAAAAATAATCTTTGTGAAATGTATGTACAATAAGATATTTATTCTATAAAGAAATGAGCTTAATAATTTTAAAACTTTCCACGAATATTCCTAAAAAGTCTCGTTTTTACAGATTATTAATTTATAATAAAAAAATAATAATATTAAGCTGAGTTTAAACAAAAATTATTTTTAACCATTTTCGCTTACCTTATATTGAACATTCTTTTTAAGTAAACGAGCATTTTCAATCGCGCACTATGCCCCCGTGTAGTTTTTTTATTGAACTGAAAAATTATTTTTAATACAAAATTAATATTTCGAATGCCAATGTACTTTTTAGGTTTAGTTTTTTATTCAATTTTAAGATTGTATAAATTTAATTTTATTGTGTTTCTGGTGAAAAATTTTTATTTAAGAGGATTTTACCAAATTTTAGGAATCTTATATGCAGCTTAAAAGATATTTTCATTTGCTTGCAAACTTTTAAAATTCTGAAATATCTTTTTAAGTGACTTTAGTAAATCCTAAAATTTCTTTAAAATCTTCCAGATTCTTTTTTCACAATTTTGGATATTTTTTAAATTGTCTTTAAATCTTTAAAAATATTCGGTTAAAAATCATTATTCAAAAGTCTTCGAATGCTTCTGCCTTTTTTGTTCGGAAATCTTTGAAAATCTGCATATAAACAATTTTTAAATCTTGAAATTTGAAATTATTCTTAAAATTTTTGAAAAACTTCTATATATTTTCTAAACTAATTACAATTTTTACTAAAATTTAGGTCCGTCAAGCTAGTCCCTCTCAAAATAATTTGTTGGAGTTTCTTATTTTTCATAGCTGCATAATTTACGGTTTTTTTACAACTATTTGTAGGGGCAAATTAAAAATTCACGGCCCTTATAGTTTTTTCGGAAAATCGATTTTTATATGTGGGGGGCTAACTAGTCGTAGCCTAGCCCCGCCACATTTAAAAAAATTGAAAAAATTAAAGAACAATGACACGAAATTTCGCAACTTTTTTACGGCTGTTTGGAACACGCCAAATAAATTATCAAACAGCATCCTCTGTATACAAAAACCACCACGTCTTATAAAAAAAATTTAAAAATCGTAAGACAAGTACACCACAGTTTTTCACGATTTTAAGCTTTTCCAGAGCACTGGCAATACATTTCCAAAAAACAATTCCTAAGCCTAAAGAGTACGCATCTCAATTAAAAAAAAATTTTATCAAGGAATTGCATCGCCAATATTTTTATCTATATAAGTGCTTTCTATAACATCAAGAATAAATTTTCGAAAAACATGCCCTATTCATGAACTTAACGCCCTCGTAGTAAAAAAATTAGAAAACCTAAAAAAATACCTTACATTTTACAGCTATTGCAGAATTCTTCAGAAAACCACAAATAAATTTTTTTAATAAATTTTTCAAAAACGATTTCTGCATGCGTGAAAACTATTTAATTAGAAAAAAAAATTTGGGGTACGTGTACTGCTGTACGAAGTGCGTGTGGCGCCTTCGCTTGGACCCTGCTAGCCTCCTCGGTAGGGAGGGCCAAGTCGATTCCGATTCCTTTTAAGAATCGATCCTTGGTGCTTATTCTTTGATTCTTTGGAATCGATTCTTGATCCCGGGAAATCGATTCCAGGAATCGATTCTTCGTCGGAATCGTCTTTGATTCCAGTCACAGAGCTAACGGAAAATCAATTCTAAATTTACTATCCAAGTGTACAAAAAATTAAAAAAAGGTTATAAATTTTCTAACAAAACATTTTAAAATCAATTAAATTTTATATTTATATCATTGTTTTTAATGTCCGCAACTAATCTCCAAATAATGCTTGTGTACAAGTTAAAATTTTGAAAAAACGCGGCAATTTTGAGGAGTGGGGGGATATTGGAATCGGAATCGAAAAATCGATTCCGACTTTCGATTCTTCGATTCCCTGGATTGGACGCAGATAGTTGGAATCGAGAAATCGAGAATCGAGAAATCGAGAAATCGAGAATCGAGAAATCGAGAATCGATTTTCACCGAGCATTACCCATCCCTATCACTGATCGCGGGTGCGCGACTATCGCGGCTTCGCCGCGCCAGTCCCCCACTCACGTGCATTGGATCTCACAAGAGGGGGCGATGGTTGAGGCCCCCTCATCCCCACTTTTTTTTACCGAGCGACACTTCTCCGTGAGTCCCCGTACTGTACAATTCGATGCCACTTTAATAAACGCAAATTTTTTACCTTACCTCGTTTACCTTATTCTCAGGCCCCCACCTCCATCTCAACGCCATACAACCTTGACGAACCACCCTTGCTCTTCATTGAAGTAGATCCCGTTATGGTGATAATTACTCCCGTATCGGTAGTAATCGCCGTTGCAGCTACGTCACCCTGGAAAACCCTCCTCTGTTTTCGAAAAACAAGAGCTTCCCTCTTGAATCGAATGAAGCAATCACAACTTTATTGAATTTTTAAAAAATCTTTCAAATCAGTCTTAACCCACAGACTGACCTTAATAGTTAACCCAAAAATATAAGTTTTCAACAACAAAATTCATTTCCAATAAATCTGTTGACATTTAAAGCAATAAAAACGACTTTTCGACCCAGAAATAATATAAATTTTCTAAAAAAAATATTTAGATTTAGATTAATAGAATATATAGATAAATATTTAGATAAATATTTAGAATAAAATATTAGACTTAAGGCTGTTGGAACGGGGTGCACAAAAATGGCGAAATCTGTGAAGCACTGAAAAATTACCAACGGTCGACCATT
>JAUELO010047482.1:0-10179 GCA_032357855.1 Amphibolips quercusostensackenii | reverse complement strand
GAAATAAAAAAAAAAAATTCTTAAAAACGTTGTTTTTCTTGGTCAGGCCGGAAACTTATCAATCCACCCTCGTACTGCTTTGCTCTAGGATTTAAGATTTTTTTCTTCTAGTGTATTTTTATCAATCTTGAGATAATATGCGATAAGCTCAGTGTTAATTTTGACTCGACACTTAAAATCACGGTCAATATCAACCTATTACACTCTCTCACTAATGAAACTAAGTTTCTGTTTCTTTCTTGAAGTGACACTTTCTTGTTTAGCGAGTAATTTAAAATGTGCTTTACAGCATTCCAAATGTTTAATCAAATGGGAACTTTTTTTTCTGATTTACTGCCGGTAGCGATTTTAGTTCCAGTTCATTTCTCATTGTCTTCAAACACAGTACACACTAATGTCTCTATTGGTTAATTGCATCCAGTGGTGTTAAACCAAATGATTTCATAAGGTCCAGCACATCTCATATAATAGGCATATATTTGGCACACTCTTTAAGCAGCATGTTTACTTTGAATCAAAAAAGTCACTATTATAGTTTCCCGCTTCTCCCTCTTCACAATTTACTGTTCACTATTCACTTCACTGTTATTGCTTTTAATGCACGTCAGTCAGTGATTGAAAACTAAATGATTGCGCTTCGCTTCAGTCCATCTTTCATAGTTGACATCCCTACATTAGTGAAAGTTTCTAGCAGGCTTCATGACGCAAGTCTCGAAAACTGTTGTCTTTCCATTCCATGGAACCTTCTAGAAGGCTTGATAATGCAAGTCTTGAAAACTGCTGCTTCCATCACATCGAACCTGATAGGAACTTCTAGAAATTTTCTTACTAGAATTTAAACAAAAATCATATTTATAACTAACATTTTCTAAAAAGTTTGATGGAGCTTCTGTTAAAGGTATCAACAAGAATTACCATTTAACTTGGCGCAGAAAAATGGTACCGAATCCCTTAATAATACCTAGCATCCTCGTATACTATATAAGTATACTGCGCAGCACTTTGTACTGTAAAATAGTACTGCAAAGATTCACATATAATAAAGTTGTACTGTGCTGCCGTGCATACTACTAAACTATACTGCACATCATTGTGTATCATAAAGGCTACTGCGCATCCGTCGGTGCCCTAGAAGTGTACTGCACAGCATTATATGTGACGGAACTATACTGCGCATCCATATATGCCACAAAACTGCACTGCGCGTCATTGTGTATCATAGAAGTCTACTGCACATCCTCGTGTATCATAGAAGTCTACCGCGCATTTATTGGTGCCCTAAAAGTGTACTGGGCAGCATATTATGTAGCAGAACCATATGTATAACCGAACGGTAGTACGCATCTTTATGTGTCATAGAAGCCTATACCAGTGAACCTTGCCACTAAAAGTTGATGAACCCAACTACGCGGCCCTATATACCTTTACCTAAATTCGAGAAAAAACAAACGAACTTTCTAGACGGAGTTGTTGCTTTTAAGAATCCATGCATCGAAATATTTACAATCCTCGATCGTTTGTTTTTGAAATTATCTAAAGATTACACATCCAATATCAATGGTTCTCGCAACTTGATGCAGGTAGAGCCCCGCATATAACGAAACTTTTGTGGAAACTTTAAACGTTTTTTCCAGAATGTATGAATATGTTTTCCAGCGCGCTGTTGTCAGCCAGTGTGTTAAACCGTCTAGAAGCTACTGATGAATCTTTCCAAACATAATCACTTAAACTTATATCCTGTATTTAGCATACATCTTTCTTTATGTCTCGAACCTTCTCGAAATTTCGCTGTATAGAAAATCGTCAGAGATCACCACGTCTACAAAGAAATTTCTGGATGGTACGAGACATTAAATTTGAAGTATGTACCATTATAGGTGGAAGTTGAAGCTTTGTATCGATATTTCCTGCAGAGCCCTCAAAGATTACATCTAATGACAATGATTCTAGAAAGTAAAGCAGCATAGAAAACCTCAAAAGCAAGAGCTTTTCACGTTCAGAATTTCCAGAAACTTCGATGCATAGAAAATCGTCAGAGATCACGTCCAAATTTCCAGAAGGTTCGATTATTTTATGGAAACATGGGAATCACCAAATGGTTCGATTATTATTCGGAAACCTAGGAATCTACAGAATTTGATTCTTGGATAGTACTGCAGGGGCCCATCTTGTTTTAACGAACCAAAAATACGTTCCAGCTTACCGACCTAGGTACCTGACAGGTGGCGCTATCTATTGGTGACAGATGGAACTATGTGACTTGGTCGGTAAAACAGAGACCTGTCTTGCCGACATGGTCATAGGTTCACGTCAGTGCATGTCAGTCAAAATTTTAAAATATTATAAGACATTTAATTTTCTATGAAATTCCCAAATTTTCTGTAATTTGTAAAATTTTTTGAAATTTGTAAATTATCCCAAATTTTTAAACTTATAAGAATTTTCAAAATTTTTGGATTCCACGAAAAGTAAGAAATTTGTAAAATCATTCAAGTTTCTAAAATAATGTTCAAAATTTTTAAATTTCCAAATTTATTAAATTTCTAAGATTCTAAAACTGGACAAAAAGTTGTATTGAAATAAGCTAAAAATAGATGAATGCACATAATATATTTAAAAATACCACACTTTCAATGAATATTTAAATCATTCTTTGATAATTTTCTTCTTTAATTTAAAAAATTTAAATATCAATAAATTTGTTAACAAATCTTTTTAGTGAAATTAGTTAGATATGTCGTCTTATTATTTTTGAGTAACAACATCTTTGAATAACTAATGATAGAACTTACGCTGGGGTAGAGCTGCCCCAATAGGTCATAAGTTATGATCTCTCAAAGTTGACCACTTTTGACCGATTGTTCAGGGCAAATAACTTAAGTTCAGCTTTTTTTTAAATACTTTGCTTGTGGGGGAAGCTATTTCAATGATGCTAGAGAAAAAGTGGTAGCACAGAAAATTATGCGTAAATTGAAAAAAAATCTTCTAGCCTTCATAGTTTAAGAGTTAAGACTCTTAAAAATAAACCATTTTTCTGTATTTTAGCCCGAAAAGATTTTTTTTTTAATAGCTCGTTTCATGCATATTTTACGAACTTCTTGATTATTTTAGTGGCATATGTTCAATCTGTAGTTGATGAGAAATAAACTTTTTCTGATTTTTCATTGAAAACAATGTATTGTTTAACCATTGTTTGAATAATACTTTCCATTTTGAACTGTGTATATGTTGTCGAAAGTGACTAAAGAAAAAATAATAAATTAACTGCTTCTACATTGCTTGTTTATTATCAATAACAAAATTATTAAAGGAAATAGTTTTACAAGATTTTAAAACGTAGAGATTGTAAGGATTGATTTTAACAGATATTCTTGAAGTATTTTTATGAGGTAAAAACATAAAATATGCACACAATTAATAGTGGAAAGTTTTATTTAAACGATGGTTAAACAATAAATTCTTTTTTGAAAGCAGATCTAGAAAAAATTGTATTTGAAATAAACTACAGATGCATATAAGCAATGAAAATGATCAAATATGGGTACAGGACATGTACGAAGCGGGCTATTAAAAAGAAACTTTTTTTGGCTAAAAGGACCATAACAATGGGTTTTTTGATTATTTTTTGCAAATTTACGCATAATTTCCTGCAATACAACTTTTTCTTTAGCATTTTTACTGTAGCTTTATCCACAAACATGGTATTATGAGGAAACTGAACACGATTGATTCGCTCTAAAAAATGGATCAACAGTGGTCAACTCTGGAAGGCAATAATTTCTGATCTATTGATTTTAGGTCGTTGCTAGGCGTCATAGTCATTTTCAGAAATTTTCAGAAAATGTGTAGTTTTCATCAAGACCCCTCAATAAACCGTTTTAGAAAATACATGTGCTCTACCTATTCAATACGATAAAAAGTCCTTTTTTGGTACGAGATGCCGGAATTTGAAGTATATTCTATAAAGCAGAAAAGACTCATTTGAGAAAGCTTTTTCATAACTTAAATTTAATTGGCAACATTATTTACGACACCGAAGTTTAAATTTTATAGGGGCCTTAGGAGGGCAACGCTTATCCGGACCATACTTATACACATATCTTAGAGCTTAGATTCAGAGTTTAGAGCAACTTGTATGACAATTACATTGTACTCTTTTAACATTATAGTCTTCCTTATTAACATAGCACTTGATGGTAAGAACAGACAGAATATCCTAGGCCTATTTAACAATGGTGATTTACCTAAGTCTAATAGTGATATATTTGATCAAGAAAACCTGCAAGAATTTAGGTTCAAAAGATAATTAAAGTTTGACAAGCAATGAATATTGTATCTTTAATTCAAATTACTGAATTTTAACGTTTTCCAAGCAAATTATTACTGAAATTGAATTATTTTAGAAATAATACAATATTAACTTCTTGAGAAAAATAATGTTTTACGTTGAGTTGTTTTTTTTAAAAAAAGTATTTTTTTATTATTTACAAAAAAACCTTTCACCTTTTGAAGGTGCTGGCAAACAACGAATATGATATAAGATGATAGAATAGTATAAAATAGAATAAAAAATAAAAATGAAAAAATTAATTCGAAATAATTAAGAAGCTCATGTCTACTGCGTTTCTTGGTCCAATTTTATGTTTAATTTCAAATTTAAATTTTTCAACAAACAAATTGGGAAAAATATCAGAATTTCCTTCTGCAATGTGAATAATAGGTATTATATTAATTAATGATTTAAAACATGTCAGTACAGAACTAGATATCGATCATTTTAATTAAAAATTAGTTTCTTGCATGAATAATTGTTTGCAAAAAGGATTTTTTCAAAATATAATATTTTGATGCTAATATTATTATTTGATTTATTAAAATTTTAGTTAATTTGCTTTCAACTTACTGCTAACTTTTCATCAAACTTTTAGCATTGATATAAATACTTCGTTCACTTTTGATTTATTATTACTTTTCTACCCTAGAAAATAATTTTCAGCGCCTTGAGCTAATGAATGTTATTTAAGAATTAATTCACTTTTCAATTTATTTAATTTAATTGATTCATTTAAGAATCAAAGAATGTTACTAAACCAAGCCAGTCACTGCTGTACTGTATGTCATATTGTTTTCAAAAAAAATAATATATAAGCTAAAGGAAAAAAGCGTGACTTTTTTATGTGCGCTGAAAAAATAGATAACTTCATACATTAATTGTGACACAGGCATGATTTCTGCTTATACATGGAGGAATTTTTAAAACCTAATTTATATTTTTTTACAAACTTAGAAAATCTAAAAATTTTGAAAATCTATTGTAAATATATATTTGAAAAAATTTTTAATCATGAGAGATTTCAAAAATTTTAGAGTTTTATTAAAATTGAGAAATTCTAAAAATTATGGAAATTTTAGGAAAATGAGAACTCTTTATAATTCCAAAAATTTTTTAAATTTTAGAAATTTCAGAAAAATTAGAAATTTTAAAAAATTTAGAAACATTAGAAATTTTTTTATTTGCAGAAATATTAAAAAATTAGAAATTTGAATAATTTAAACATTTCCAAACACTGACATTTTAAAAATTTGACAAATTTTAATTTAAAAAATCTGCCCGCTGCGCGTGCGGCTCGCAAGTTTAAGCGCGCCCAAGGCGCGCGTTTTTCGTATTTCGCGCTTCGCCCTTGAAAGTTTATTCTTTGCACTGGGAATACTTGAATGAAACTTAATCAAAAACATCTCTTTTAGATTTCAGTATATATATATATTCATCTTCATAATTTAAATTATTGACTTTTTTCAAAGTATTTTCGATGAATAAAATGAAACTGACCAGTCATATCAAAAAATAGTTCAAAGAAATTTTGTAGAAGTTTTAAAATCTGTAATTGATTTGCAAGACTTTTTCTCGTATGTTTCATCCTTTGGTTCAATATTTGAATATTAAATATTAAATATTTGAATATTGTATCGTATTTCAGGACGCTTGGCTCCAAATTTGAAATTTCAATTTTTTTCATAACATTTTTGATTAATAAAACCGAAATGATAATTCCTACTAAAAAATATTTGAAAAAAATTTTGTCACTTTTGAGAAGCCACAATTAATCATTAAAACTTTTTCCTATATTTTTTGTCGTTTGTCTAAAAATTAGAATTTTCGATTTTTTTATAGTATTTTTGAAAATTAAAACTAAAGTTTCAAGTCTTATCAAATAATAGATAGAGAAAAAAGTAAATCTCTTGATATACGCCGATTGCCGTATTTGGGCGACGGAAGAAAGGAACCTTCAATGTTTCGCCCCTGCTAACTGTCTAGCACGTACTTTTACAAGTTCCTTTCCTCTGCCGCCACGACGACCTTCGCTCATCACTCGCGGTTCACGTGATCCATTAGAAGATTCCAATGCACCCAGGTGCGGATCTACACGTGGGCCCGGATAACAAATCGTAACTTTCGATCGCCTTTTTCTTCCTGCGTTAGGATTCCTTTTGATTTGATTCTAAGTTCGATACAAATTTTATTTCGCTAACGTGATCTCATGAACGGAAGGTTTTTATATTATTGTCTTAGGCCTATTATCATTCTATGTATTTTTTACCTTATGCATAATATATTTTTTCGTTTATACACTATGTCTCACCTACCAGGTTAAGAATCATTCTTCTTATTATTATTATTATTTCCTTTGCTGTGTGAAATTTCTTTTAATTAAAGTACGATGCGATGTATTCTGCAGATGTATTATGGACTTACTATATTAATTGTGTATATTAGGTATATATTATTGGGTGCTAGGTATCGCATTTCAAACTTTAATGTTAATATTGTTGCCAGGGTAAAATAACTATTGTCAGCAGCGATTCCTAGCATCTCCTGTTCATCTTTATATATTTTTCACAAATATCTCCTTCGATTTAGTAGAGACTAGTTATTATAGCGATAGGGTGTTAGGATTACCAAACATAGAAACTAAATACATGTAGCGCTGGAGAGCGGAGAGGCAAGGCAGACAGAAGGCACGGACGAAAAACAAGGAATAAAGCGATTGGGTCACGCGCCCGCAAATTCGACGGAGTGGGAAAGAAGTTGCGAGCCAGGCCCCCACTCTCGACTCTACTCCGACGGGGTGGGAGCAGTCACGCGCCCTCCACATAAGAGAACGCGTTTCTGCCACCGTCGGCATTCACTCGCTCGCCATCGAGCCTTCAGGACAACGGATACGCTTTGGACAGATAACCAGCTGTTGGAGACACCAACACATCATCCCGCTACCAATCGACGTCAAGCCAGCCAACCTGTTCGGCGTGGAGGTAAACCTGCCAGCCTGCCTGCCTGGCCACCGATCCAGGAGCCTGCCTGCCCGGCCTCGTCCAGCCCTTACCAGCCCAGGGCAAATTAAAATAAAAAAAGGAGAAGAGACGCAGAAACCAAACGTGGGTGTTATAATTTCGCCGCAATCTCAAGAAACCTGCTCTTTTCAGAGCAACCTAGAATGGTTTCTTTTAGTCCTTTTTAGGACTTTCTCTTTTAACGAAGGCATCTTCTTTGTCTGTCTTTCCTCTTTAGCCTCCCCTCGTAGACTTACCTCCCTTGCCCCGCTAACTTTCTCGCGCTACGGGAGTCCGCCAGTTATCGGGTGGAAGGTGTGAGATTACGAGGAAGGAATTTGACCTAGGGGACTTGGGCTCATTCCGTCAGGAGATCACGGCGCTCCAGCAGATCGGACTCTTGATTGAATGGATTTGAATCCCAGGGAGAGGGAGGAACGTCGCCTAGGAGAGGGGTTGCCAACTCCCTCGATCCGACGACCGCACTTCGGTTCGCACCGCCAGTCAACCGCAGCACCAGCTGCACAGCATCGCAGCCTGGGTGTGACCATCGCCGACGGCCGGGGTATAGGCCAAGAAACGAGGTTGGCCCCCGCCGCCCATCAGAACCAGGGGGTTCCGAGACCAGCGGCACAAACGACACCACTCAGCCGTTACCCTCCCCCCCTGTTACGAGGGGAGGTCTCTCCAAGGAAGGCCCTGAAGCACCGTCGCGAGAAGGCAGCACAGTTTTCCCGTGCCAGGAAGACCCTCATTCCGGTAGCGCCCTTTCAACACCGCGCAACCGTGTTGAGTCTCGAAACGGGCACGTAGGTGTTCGTGAACGTGCAACACATCCCGGACGGTCACGTCCCCTCGACACGCAAGAGACTGGAAGACATAAATTTGAAGGAGGATCCGGCGATAGCGGCATTCTGGGCAAGACGGGACTACTACCGAAGCCTCGTCCAGAAGGCCGCTGGGAGTATTGAACATTCAGACACGCAAGACGGATGCCCCATCGTGCAGTTCTACAGCCAGCAGGATGGTTGCCTGAGTTAATCAAGGAGCGTAGAGAGTCGGCTAACGGTGCGCCGCAATAAGAAAGAGCCACTATTTATCTTAAATAAATTCCTCTCCTCTGTAGTTTCCCTGAACTCAACCTAACTTATTCTCCGGATCCATCCTTTATGAATATGTCCGCTGACTAAAAAAAGAAAATAAATAAAAGGTGATTGCCGACAACGAATTCGTCTCACTCGGAAATACACCGATGGATGGGCTTCAAGCCTGGAAGGCCTTCATAAGTGGAAACATCCATCGCACGTACCAAACGCCCCCGACCAGCCAGAAGAAGCAACCTGAAGGGATAAACCACCTCGACGCCAGGCTCCAGAAGACACAGGGACACATATACCTAGAGACTCTTCCCGAGCACACACCAGACTCTAAGCGCTTGGCGTAAAATTCCACCGCTCCAACCCTCCCGGTGGACTACGTACATTCCCCCTGCCAATCTCTCATACCCTCTTCCCTACTATCCTTTGAGCAGCCTCAATTCCTACCATCAAATTCCGAACCCATCCCTCGAAAAGTACTATTTTTTCTTCGCCTCCTTCGAGCGTTCTATCTTTTATAAACGGAACGTATTAATTGGCGCCCGAGCGTGGGGCTCATAAGTTCTAGTTCTAGTCATCTGCCCGCCAACCTCGTACATAACCTACAGGCCTTGCACCTCTCGACTTCTGGGAGTAAATTAAAACACCCAGTGGCGCTCAACTTTATCTAGAGACCTACTACCAACGACAATATGGCCTCTCTACCCAGCAATCCAGGATCGTCAACCCAGGAAGGACATCTTCACCCAGCTGAAAATTCAACGCCTTACCAAGCCGCCCACAGTGGATCGTCATTACCGATACAACAGGACAGACAACTCCCATCTACCGGAACAGCGCAAATACATGCCACGGCTCGCGGCTCCCCCACAACGAGCACGATAACCGGCCTACAGTTCCCGCTGCCGGTGATGGAAGCCCAGCCTCCCACAAAAATCTTAGGGTCAGATTTACTAAGCCTCATACGCGCTTTTCATGCGCCTGCACCTCCAATACCCGAATGCGCAGGCAAGGATCATGAGGATCCAAAAAAATTCTTGGCTGATTGTGAAGTTTATTTCACCCAGTCAGATATCGATCCAAACCAATGGACCCGGATGATCGACAAGGGCCTCAAGGGAAAAGCACAGACATGGTGGGCAACATTTAGAGGACTCACCTTTTCGTGGACTAAATTTCCTAAACAATTCCTCGGCAAGTTCGATAGCATTACGAGGATCATAAGTTTACATACCACTATCTACTCACGTGAGCAATCAGAAAAAGAATGTGTGGCTGTGTTTCTGCAGAAGCAGTACCTTTTAGCCCAGCGACTCTGCCCAAGGATGACGGATGAAAGCTCACCATTTTGCTTTTGGTATCCATTAAACCTTCTATTCAAAGATTGGTTCGAGATCGGTCCCCCGCAAGCTTCGCCGCGCTCCTGGAATACGCCACTCAAGCAGATCAGGACGAGGCTGACTGCACACCCAAGAAGGATCAGACCAGGAAAAAAGAGCCTAGGTCCCAAACGGAAACCCAGCGGAGGAGCAATGATCAACTGCCTCTAGACTGCCGGTTCTGCTCAGGCAGCCATTTTCACCGAGATTGTACCGTTCTCGCAGCCTACCGTAGCGCAAACCCGCCTCAACCGGAAAACTGTCGAAACCGGGGAACCAAGAACAGCCTCGCGACCACTCCGGCACAACATTCAAACCATTCCTAGGCTCCATATATTCGGCCAGCCAAAACTTGCCACGGACTCGTGTTCGAC
>JAUELO010047476.1:0-10179 GCA_032357855.1 Amphibolips quercusostensackenii | reverse complement strand
TTGTAATTATATTCCAAGTGCATATTAATTTAACATTTATGTAACCTCTGCAGGAATTTTGTGAGCTTATCTGCCAACTGAGTTGGTCTGACCATTCAAAATGATGTTTTCGCGTTTTTCAGTGGCCTCGGTTTGGCCCTAGTGCCACTTTCTACGAAACCATGGCCTTCATCCGAGAAAAGCCTAATTGTGGGTGGCACTGCGCAATAGTGGTGACGTAACCGCATAATTTGTTGCATTAGAGAGTAAGCCTAAGGCAAAGTGGCTGACCGTAAGAGCTGGAGCTGTTGGGCGACGGGATCGCTACATCCCTAAGCCTCATTTTCTAGGCTACGGACTAAGCCAAGAGCCTAATAGAATAAGGATGTTATAATTTAATTGCATAGGCTGTTTGAAATCCTTATTATTATTATATTATTACTATTATTATTACATTTGTTTGTTTGTCTTTTTACCTATTTATCCTTAAGACTAGTACAACAGTAGACTTGTATTATAAAATTAACAGTATTACATAAACTTTTATTTCTTTTGATTTGTCTTTGGTTTAACATTGATTAAATATTGCTCCTCAAATAATTTTTCCGCAAGGTATACATAATGCGACTCGCAGTAAATATCTCTGTCGTCCAATGGGATATGTATCCTTTTTTTTAACGTGCTTATGCTTGCTGATTCGAACTCTGTCACCAACTTTAAATTTTGACATTCTCTTAGGCACATTTTGCAGTTTTTAAGCGTTACAACTGATTCTCTTTATTCTAAGCAATGACATTTTTGTCTGCATACCAATTCATCGATGATTGATGTACTTGAAGATAAGAGTAGGTGAAATATCTTCTAACTTATTGTTGTCTCTTAAGCTAAATTGTGGTTACATCTCATTCTTAAGCGTGCAATCAAATCTTTTACAGATGTTTGCCTTAAAATTACTATGCGTTGAATAGAAATTATTGCCGCATCGTTCCATAGGTCTTTTTGAATGTGGAATATAAAATTCTTGGCCTTCGTCGGTGTTTTAGTTTTTTGCTACACGACCCTGCATAAGTACAAATTGTATTCCTAAAGTCATGTCTGTTCCACTTTTGCTTTAGCATGATCCGCCCAAGTATAATTCGCGAAAATATCTATAACAGTCATTTAAAACTTAAAGCCATTAATATCATGGGTATAAGGTAGCATTTCAACCAAAGCTGCCTGCCGCGTCTCGTCTTCACCACAAATTTGCACGCGACGACGTTGATAATTCTTTATAGCTGGCTTCTGCAGTTCTGTGACTAGTGCCAATTTCTCATTGTGCATTTTTGACTGCGTTTAATCGAACAGCGTGCTGTGCGATGCATAAGGTGTCACGAACTAACGATCCTTGTTGGTTAGCAACCTGATGGGTTTTCTGTTTTTTGTGGATCGATTCTTTGAGTATACGTATCATAAAATTTTTATCGGTAATCTCTGTTCGCATAGATGATGTGACTCAATACACATTATCCTTAGGCCTCGCAAAGGCACAAGCTCTTTTGTCGCCTACATTGTAATGGCCGCCGGAGGTGATTTTAAATCCAACACATGGAGTACCACGGCTTGCTGCAACGATTTGCTTCAGGTATCCTTCGAATACTTTCACATTTATCGTATTACTGCTGAAAGCGTTTCGAGTACACTTCTAATATATAATTTCAGCTTTCCGCGATTCTTCAATAACTAACATAATTTCATTGTTGTGACTAGGGTAGTCTGCTGCCTGAAACGCTAGAAGTAAATGAACGCAATTAAATATTACGTGATGGTAGTCCTTGTAGTCGTAGCCCTTCTTCACATTCTTTGCTGCTACCGTATACTGTGGTAGGAAATTTTCACTGGTTGGGAATCAGCTGCGTAATAGGTTAAACATTTTTGCAAAAGAGTTCTTATACTTGATATCTAGACAAACAGGTTTAATTGAACTGTACTGATTCTTATGTGCATGTGTGGGAATCAGTATTTTATTATATGTAACTGTTTAGATCATCAGTGCAAATTGACAACACATTAGGAGTTTTTGTAAACATTAATTCAAAAAGAACAACTTTTTTTAAATACTTTTTACCATTAGCAAAAATATACTGTCCTTTGAAACTATCAGGGTTATCACTGGTCACATGGCACCTGGCTTAGTTAGCATCTTCTTTAATTAAAGTTGTATCTTGCTCTTCTTCAGTATCAGCGGTCATGATAAAAGCGCTATTAATCTCCCTTCAATAATGTTCAACTTTATTCCTCACTGGAGGATTTGATATGTAAACTAGTTTCTGCAATAGCGTAATGATTCGCTCGAGAGTTTTACTTATCATCTTTTCTGTAGCTTCTTCAACCTTGAACATTTCATGATATCCTTTCCACTACATAACTTGTACTTATAGAGAGATAAAACAGTCAAATACATTTTTGTATCTTGCCTTGTTTAATGGCTATCTTTTTTAATGACAACAAATCCATACACGTTTTTCCTAAATTTTTTTCATCTTGCATCAGCCTACCCATACCAAAAAAAGCTCTAATGTTATCCTGTGTCTTACAGATCACATAACCAAAAAACTTATAGAATTCAGTTGAGCTTCTATTAATAGTATTATTTTTTTATGCTCGCTGCAAGAAAAATATTCAACGCAATCTACATCATCTAACACCCGTTTCAAAAATGTGTACTTTGTTTCTTGAAGCTTTTTCGGGTAGACGTAGGCATTTCCAAATATGAATACGTTAGGGATAAGTTTAATGGATTGCGTCTTGAACTGAATCCTGATATCGACTGTCGTGAAAGCTATAAATATGGCCCTTATTTAGCTTTCACATCAGTTGCGTGCTAACCTCCGTCCAGTTAAGAATGATTGTGCACCGTTAAGCAAATAAAGTGTTACGTCGTCATTATCATCAAGCTACATAACTGGTGCTTTTGCTAAAAACGCTGGAATTGACGAGATAGCAGCAGCACTGGCAATAACTTATGTGATGAAGGCCAACGCAAAACTAAGTATAAGGCTGAAGTAGAAACCTATTTCAAGTAAGAAAATCAATTAGAAAGGAAACCTTAGTCAAAGAAAAGAAAACATTGTTCAAAGAGCACACTAGCTTTAAAAAATAAGCTAAAAGCATTCATAAGGGTTGTAAATGTAGCTAAGAAAGCAATAGAGAAGAAATTGAAAAAAAACATGAAAAAGGAAAAAAGCAAAAAAAAACAAGCTTCGAAAAATAAGCTTAAAGCATTCATAAAGGTTGTAAATGCAGCTGTGCAATCGAAGCTCTGACTAGTGGAGCAGCGGGTGCAGCTAAGGCTGCAAAAGATGCTAGCACAAAAAAAAAACAATTATTATCAGCTTAACGTCATAACAATGCAGTGGACGATATTGCTCTAGAAAAAGGTTAACCCTAAACCCTACAGCGAAAGATTAGGTCTCTATATGAAATCTGGTCGTCAAGGACAGGGACTTCGTCTAAGACCGGTACCAAAAAACTTGTAGTGAAACTGCACTTACTAACACCGATCTGTTTGAGTATCATATAGCTTAAAAGATTACACATTTTTGTGAACCGCGCAATCTACTCCTAGTACAGGGCCCAGGAAAAATTTAGTTAAGTATCGCTGATTCGGACAACAGTTTCGGCCTTAGTACTTACTGGGTAAGTTATAGAAAGATCGATGATAATGTTCTATATTTTTACAGTTTCGATAATAGACGCTCAGCGGACGTTTGGTTGAAATTCAAATTTGCAGCCTATTTCTCAGCTGAAACTACATCCTACTGTGTAATTATTTATGGCCGTATGATTTTGTACCAAACATTCAGAGGTAGACTGAAAGAGTGTATTTCTGATAATAGTGATAAGGCTGAACCTGAAGTCTACCTGTATGAACCACTTCATTACTGGAACTCATTGCCTGCTAAATACAAGAATAAAAATTTATGGTTGACGCGCATTCACGATAAGCTAGAATAAATTAGTCTAAAATAAACTAGAATGGGCTAGACTTGGTTCTTGTCTCCACAGAATACGCGGACTACCTGCCAAAAGGTTATTTTGTGAAGTGCACTTCATTTTAAAACTAGGAAACTGACATTGATTGATAAAAATGTGCTGGTATTCAGCAAACCGTGAAAATTCAATGCACGACTTCACAAACAATAAAAACAGAATATAAAAAACATAGAAAACTAGGTAAATCTTTCAATTAGCACTCACAAATAGGAGAAATATCTTTTATAGCGACTAATATAAATTTTGTATGAGGTTTAATAACTGTTTGCACTATTTGCGGCAAAGGAAATAAAACCGGTGACAAGGTACCAATTATTACTAAAACGATTGAGGCTTTTTCGCGAATACGTATACTATGTACGTGGTTTCTTTACCCTACCTTCTTGCGCAACATTGACAGTAGATCAAGTACATATCAAGGCTGTGTAAATATGAATCCACACGTTAACTTTTTATATTGGAAAGTGAGAAATTTCACTCAGGTTCAATAATATATAATGCATTATGTTATTAAATATTTAGTCCTTTATGATTCTTTCATACCTAAATTCAAACCTTTGTAAATTAAATGTCTAACTATCGATAACTCTAATTTGATGATTGTGAATTCTTTTTTGTTAAAGCTCCTTCGGCCTTAACGGACATACTTTCAGTACGTATCTCGTGCTTCGCACTCAATTAAAGTTCCGAAACGCTAACTTTTTTATATTATGTTAAACTCAATTATATTGAATGTATCAAAGATGGCACAATCAAATAGAAACTTTTCAAAACGCTGTATTTTTTTATATAAAATTTAATTTTATTGAAGCTAATAAAAAAATGGTTGAGAATATTTAAATTTCAGAAGTTTATGTCGAATTTTTGACATGGCCGGCTTTAGCATGAACAATAACTTTAAGTTGGTCAACAAACGAGTCGCATGCTGCATGGATGTGCTTTTGCGGAATCTTCATTTATTCACCAAGAAGGGCTTTCTTAATCGAATCAACATTTTAGTATCAACGATTTTTTGTATTTGCTTCTAAAAAATTTTAATTTTTTTGTAAAAAACAGCATTCTAACAAGTTGCACTTTAATTGGGCCACGCTGTATTATACTCAGTTACTGCATAAATAAAGTACAAATTTCATTTTTCATGATAACTCTAATTTTTCTAATATTTGTTTCTTATTTGGCAATTATCCTCAAAAAATGCACTGATATCGACACAGACTTATTTTCATTGTCTTGTATTTAGAGTTAGAAAAAAATCCAGAAACTACCGAAAAAAAGTCACAAGCAAATTTGTAGATCTAAGTTAGGTGAACAAATTTGTTATTAATTATTTTTTCATACCTTTTCTTAAAGCAATAGGATATACCGAGATATTACATTCGATGCTATTCATCTTTTGCGTTGTCCCAGGTATGACATGTCGGATACCGTGCAAGGCGGAATCTGGAATATCCTGCAAGGCGGAAGTTGGAACGGAATTTGGGACATCATAAGGATATCCTGGATGTCCATGGGACGTTGCTGGGATTAACAAATGTCCAAAGTAGGTTATTGGAATTTTTACATATCCTGCTTGGAACATTTGTATATTAAGGGATATTGAATGTCCCATAGACATCTCAGATATCCTAGAGTATATCCTATTTCTGTGAGGGTTGTGTCGCTTTACCTAAAAATTTGATTTTTTTACTTTCAAGGTTATTTTTCGCGTTTAAAACAAAAAATACTAGTTTTATCAAAAAATAATTTAAAGAAAATTTAGCGATACAGTTTGGTCGAATAAGCTTGTTGAATATCATTTTTTATCTTAGGTCGTTTTTTTACAAATTTAATTTTTTTAAATTTTTTAAGTTTTTTTGTGATATAATCAAAAACAACAAGTCTTATTGAAAAATAAGTTGTATGAAATTTGTAACCATGGTGCTTGAGGCGAAGCAAAATTACGGAAGAGATTTATGGGATGTGAGCGAAAAGGAAATAGAAGAAGTTATAGAAAGCAAGAAGAAAGAAGTATTGGTAGTGAGAGACAAAAAAAAGTGAAAGTAGGAAAAGTGATGAGAGAGGAAGTAGGTAACGTAAGGAATAGGGAAGTAGGGGATGTAAAGGAAAATAAAGGAATGGGAAGCAGGATAAATTAGTAGAAAATGATTAGATAGAAAGGAAAGAAAATGAGAGCAAAAAGTATGGAGAGTAAGGGATATCTTAATAGTTGAAGTAAGAGGAAATGAATGATAGAAAGGAAAAATGAGTGGTGAGAAGGTGAAGTGAGTAGTGGAAAGGGAAAATAGTTTAAAACTTGTGATGAAAAATTAAAATTTTATTATTTTAAAAAAGTTCGTATTTAAAAAATGGCATTCGTAATTTTTCATTATTATAGAGTCATATGAATTTTGACACTTCATAGGATAGGTAAGCAAAATATCATGCAACTCAGCGTTTCTTTGAAAATACATTCGTATTTACGTCGTATCTAATTATTATACGTGATATTCTCATTATCTCCCTGATTGCAATACAAATTTAAATCATTTAGAAAAATATATATTCACGCTTTTCTCACTTAGGATAAATTGGGTGCAAAAAGTATATTGTATTAAAAATAAAATTAAATATTAAATAAAGTCTTTTAAGAATCATATCACTAGACCAGAAATAACTAATTTATATTATTATGAGAAAAAAATTACTACGCTTTTCAGCTTTTATTTAGCCTTAGATAACTGACCTTGATCTGCTTGCGATTCTGAACAAGGTAGACTAGAAGAAAATTTTTCAGATGTACACGTAATCATCTACAATTGGCACAAGTTATTTGTAAATCAGTAAAGTTTAAGAAGCAAAACTGGCTCTGAAGTTAAAGAAAAAACTAAGATATAATTCAAATTTTGTGAAATCGGACCAAACTGAACAAAAACTAAATGAAATTTGAAATTAAAAGGTACACATTATCCTTTTTTATGATTAAAAATTGAAGTCTTCAGAATACCTAATTTAAATGGTATTATAAAACAGAGGATAAATTTTTATGTTGCTTAAATTAAAGCGTTAATAAATATAATAAAAATTAAGGAAAGGTCTTTTTTATTTAAAAATCTGTGACTCAAAACAAGCCTTTATATTACATTATTACATATTATATTGTCACTATATTGTTTTTTGTAATGGGTTTTATTATCCACGATTTGTAGGAAACAAAGTAGTTGCTGCTATACCAAAGAGAAGTAGCACCTTGAAATTACCGGTTAGCGAAAAAAAAGTTTAAACATCTTAACTGTACTGTTACTTGTAAAAAGTATATCCTAACATAAAGGTTACAAGCAACAGCTTAAAATAGTTTCAGAGTAAGAAAAACCTCTCTGAAGTGGATAGTAAAAATCTGTGATTATCAATAAACCCTAACTGAAAATTCCTGTACCGGAGTGTGCTGCTTTTTGCGAAGTTGCCTGCTTGATAAGGCCTTGTTTTGGATATATCTATCCACGAGTCTTTTCTCTGTTTTTAGGATAAAAGATGTAAGGCTGGTGGGACGGAAATCTTCGGATTAAGTATTACCGATCTTGCCTGCTTTCGAAATGAAGACTTCACTCGTACGCGTATATAACGCCAGGCCATATCCCAGTATCAGACTAGCCCTAGCAAGCCTCACTGACTCTTGTGGGTCGACAATTACTTCCGCAAGTAGTTTTGATAGCCCCCGTGGAAATCTTGGGTGCCATCTCCAGGGTACGATGGATTCTATCTCGAACTTAATCTCTGCATGATCTGAGAGACTGGATTCATCTGAAATTCTCTACTTCTTGAAATTGTTTTTTTAAAGCAGCTTCACCGAGAGTGATATTGATGACTTTCTCTTTGACCAAGTTACGAAATATCGGAGTACTCCTCGTTTTAAGAATATCTAAATCAGTAGTAATTAGGCATTTTAATTAGAAGCATAGTGAGCGTATTGAGTTTTAAAGGTGAGTATCGTTTATGGTTGCAGTTATTTTTCAAGAAAATAAACTTGACGACCAGCCATATCAACGGTCGAGTTACGCGAAAATCCTGAAAATGTCGATTTTGCATGACAATTGGGTGCAGAGGGGTGTCACGTTCTTTGCACTTCACTCATGCTACGCCCCTGATTCCATCAGATCATCACCTCTTAAGTTGATGGCCATGCTATCCCACAGAGTGTGGTGAAAATTAGAATCCCACCTTCCAGAGAAAAGGAGGTCCCCTTACCTTGCAGTAATACACATTTGCACGTACCTTTATCTTTTGAACATACCTGTAGCCTAATGAGAGGGACGACGTGGACTCCCCTTGCTAATATGCAGGCCCTTAGTTCATCCGCCTTATGGTCTCTGAAACAAAAACCGACCCCCTCCCCCTTGATTCGCTTATGGTATAACTAATTAACTTAGGTTCTTAGGTAGCGTAATACCTGTGCACAACGCAGCTATGACTCTCTGCAGTACCACAGAGGCGCCTTTTGCCGTGGTGCAAGTTAATTTGAGTAATATATAGGCCCAGAGAAGTCATATTAGTTCTGCTGCCGATCTCTCTTTGTCACAAAAGGCTTTTTTTATCCTTAGCCGGCAACCCTAAATTTGACCTGTTTGAGGTGGTGGGAAGCCTGTATCAGGGACTCTAAGAGCTCTCATCTGAGACTCAGGTATCTGCACAAGAAGCAGATGCAGATGTTGGTGCCTGACGATTCACCAGGACGCTGTCCTTAGTAAAGGGTTAAATCCTTTAAACCGTCAAAGAAGGACTGACAGGTCTCCTGGTCTACCAGTAAGCCTTGTTTGTGCCTTGTTTGTGTTTAGCTTCGTTTTGGCCACTGTATTTTGTAGCCAAGCCTTAGCCTCTAAGTTGGCTGCTTCTAGGTGGCCTTCCTAAAGACTTTACACTGCTCTACAGTAAGCAGTAAGTCTTCGTAACCCGTGTCTGTCATCGCCATTGTCAGGGGGTTAAACTTCCAAACATCTGTCAGTGCAGCCCCCGACCATTCCTTGTTCGCTAGCTGCTGGGCTGGCTTGTGCCTATTTATAGGCTTAGCCCTTTCCAACCTTGGTGAGTTGCTATTCGAGCCCCTTCCTCTTTTGTGGGTCCCAGTACAGGTTGTCCGCATTGTGGTTGCCAATTTTTCAGCCTTTGCAGCTGCGCTACTGGCCTGCTGAACTTGCCTTCTTAGTTTTCTTTTTGGGAAACTGTTAATGTCTTTTGTCATTTTGCGAGGCTTGTTGGCCGCTCTTGTCCTCATAGCCTCGTTTAGAAAGACCGTCAATTCCTTAAATCTCAGAGGACGACGACCACTCAGAAAGGTCGTTCAGTGTCCCCGAGAGGCCGTTAGAGTACCTTTGTACCTCTAGGTGCCAAAGTGCATAATCGCTGTACACCTGTGGCTTTGAAGTAATTTTACCATTAGTCGGTAAAACAGGGAGGTCAATAACTTTTTATATTACTATTTTAGCATTGCTCGGTAAGGTAGGAAGTAACTTTACCATCAGGCGGCGAAAGAGTGAGGTGGTAAGTTTTTATATTATTATTTTACTATTAACTGCTGAGGTAGGAATCAGCTTTACATTTATTCGGTAAAACAGGGAGGTCGATAGCTTTTCATATCATCATTTTAGTATTGGTCGTTAAGGTGGAGAGTAACTTCACTATCAGTCGGCAAAAGATTAAGGTTGTAACTTTTTATATTATCATATTACTTATAATGAATGAGGTAAAAAGCAAATTTACCATCAGTCGGTAAACCATGAAGGTCGGTATCTTTCTATATTATCATTTTGCCGCAAGCTAGTAAGGTAGGGTCCAGTTGCTGACGCACATCTACAGCTATAGATAAGGCCTCAGTCGCTATATTAGCAATTCACTTTACTAATCAACCGTAAATAACTGGCAATGTCTCTCAGTACTATTATCTCACGCTAGTACTTAGTGATTTAAATTGATTGAAAAAAGCTGTGTGTCACCTTAGTGCTCGCTGGGATTTCCCTAAAGCTAACAGCTATAAATCTGCAGAAGTCATGCTCTGGGAATTCATCAAACGTTATTAGGTATTAACCTGCAAGATTCACGTATAGCACGCCCCAGGAGTAGTAAACAGTGGGGACAGCCTTCTATATACAGGCGTACAAAAGCGCAGGGTAGTCATTCTGTTGCATCGTCTTATAG
>JAUELO010047467.1:0-10179 GCA_032357855.1 Amphibolips quercusostensackenii | reverse complement strand
TCGTTATTCAACCCTGTCCAGCGATGCCAATATTGGCGCCTTTTTCTACTGCGCTTGCGCTAGGGCCGCGCACTGGTTAGCCACAGTTGTCGCGCAATTTAAAATCGGAACTAAAACAATTCAGTTTTATTTTCCACGAAGTAATATAAGGAAATTCAACTCTATGGGCGATTTAGGGAAATTTCACCCCCATTATTCCGTGCCTACATCCTATAGCACTTCAGATAACGTATTCTAGCGCCTCTTGCGGAAAACCGTTATAACATAGGTTTTGGCGTTTCTTTTTAAATGGCCAGTTGTGACAGCCGGTAGAAGTGTTTTTGTGGTTTTTAAAAAAGTTTTTTTGAAAGTGCAATGTGTATGCGATGTTCTAAAACATGACTATAACAATTTATAAAAACATAGCCTATAATTTTATTTGAAAAGGATAACGATGTCAAACAGTTGCTTCCCGTGTAAATCACTTATATGTTCAAAATAAAAATTAATACTGCGTCAACACCTTACATTATGTCCATTTTCTTTAAAAGAATTATTATTAAAATTTACACATAATTCAAACCGAACTTTGATATTCAAAGAATTAGTTAAATTACATTGTTTATCATGAGACAGCTGAAACTACCATGTGAAACTTAGCAGTTAGCAGACGACGATAGGAGGCAGACATTGTGGAAACTCAACTTGGTTGTATTTTCTTTGACTTCCTGCGAATAATTTATATTTCATAAAACATTTAATTTTAGAAAAAAATTGCTAAAAAGTAATTCAAAATAATTGTTTATAATGTTTTTAACATTTTTTATTTATTCTTCTAAGAATTCATATAATACTTCAACTTGTAAATACATAGATTATCATAACTATATTGTACTTATGACTCAAATGAAAAAATGTTATTTTGAGTTATTTTTTATGCATTTTTTAATAATTATTTATTTAAATTACAAGAAATGTTCTTAATTCCGATTCTCAATTGCGCGCCAAATGCGGACAACCAGTGCGCAGCCCTAACGCAAGCTCAGTAGCAAAAGGCGTCAATATTAGCAACACTGACTGTTACCAAAGATATTAAAATAATTTTCATTTAATTGATTCTTGTTTTCTGGGCACTGGACCGAAAAACAGGAAATAACAGTGAATTGATTTTTTGGAAAGGATGCTAAAAGGTTAAATAAATTGAATTAAATATTATTTTATATCACATCAAATTATATGAATTAGGAGGAATTACTTTTTTCAATGCAATAAAAATCCCTTAATTTTGAATAATAATTTTGCAGTTGTAAGTACAGTAGAGTTCCGTTTATTGGAAGTTCCTGGAAACGTACCTTGCCGTTTATCTAAAGAGTGGAGGGGTTCCCACCTCTACCGGCATTTGCCGAAAAGCGGGGGTCGATTTGAAATTAATAAATATGTACTATCAATAATAATGCTTTTTGGAACATGCGCAGCTTAAGAAGTCGCGCTCCGTTAGCGCTCAAATAGGCCATCTAACTCAAGACGGCAAGTCTGCGGGCTGCACCTCGGTTTGCCCCTCTAGTCAATTTACACACTCATGGAAAATAAATTATTCTGCATCAATTTTCTTTATTAAAGCAATCGCCATTCTATATACACTAGATTTTATAATAAAGCATACGTTTAAAAAAGTAGTTATTTTTACGGACTCGTTAAGTGGCTTAGAAAGTGTCTCTTCAAAGAACCCTAATAAAATTAAATCTCACCTTATCTTCCTAATCAGAAATCGTCTTGCCTCCCTAAACGCGCTTAATTGTAATATTATCCTAGCATAGGTACCAGGCCATAAGGGCATCCCGGTAAATGAAATTGCGGATGTGACCGCGAAACCTGCCTCTTTTAAAGCTCCCCTCCTAAACATGGGTCTTCCCCCATCGGACTTTGTCAGTTCCTTCAGAGAACACCTCAATAAAATTTTCCAAGACTATTGTGAAACGAGAGGAAAGCGTTTCGGTACTTTTTACACAAAACACTTTTACAAACCCCGCAGAAAACCTTGGTTTGCTAACCACATGCTAACCACATGTGACTGCAACTGCATACGAGTTTTCGGAGAGAGTATTTTAAACGTAGAGGTAAGTGATAAAAGTCGGAATAGTAATATTTCTCAAGCGTGAAATCTATTTTCCCAGTCATGTCCCATTCTTTTGTCGATTGACGACCTTGCGTTTCACGAAATACAAGCACCTGTTCGAAATTTGAGGTTAGCGAGTACCCGATCTAGCAATGTGCCGTTTCAGAAATTTTTAATTTTTGAAATTTCCAACTGAAAGTTTCAATGAAAAGTTCATAGTCAGTGAAGCTTAAGCATTTTTAGCTATATTTATAATAAATATAGATGAAAAATGGCTAATTCACATTTAAATGGGGTTTTTGTTTATAAGAAATGCACTTTACTTTTTTTAAATTTAAAAACTGTTTTAATATCAAATAAACTAAGTCAGAAAACAGAAGCAGAACTAACATAACCTACATGCAGATACCTGAGTGATATAAATAAAAGCGCCAAAGTTTGAAATTTTGATCATAATTGATAATAATTAAATTCAACAAATTTTATAAATTTCGTACATAGAACTTATTTATATTTCATGAATCATTTGATTGTTATTTTCTAACTGCAGTTTCTTGTAATAACTGTTGCCTGTACTAAAACCATGTATCAAGATGTTAGCCATTAATAAACTTAACTAAATTAAAAATGGAAAAAAATAAATGAGAAATATATGTATTTTTATTATTCAATTCAAGCATTATTTATATATATATATATATATATATATATTCAAGTGAATTATTTACATTCAGAAAATAAATAATTAAATTTTTTGAGATCAAGAAACTTATTCTTTGGCTTCGACTTGTTCGCAATGTCTTAGGTTAAGTAAAATTCATATTTAATGAAAATAATCATGTTACCTTACGAAAAATCCGTTAGGGACCCTAAAAATATTCTCTAAAGTGCTAACATAACTCTGGAAGATAAATTTTTATAAGTTTCGCTTAAATTTCATTGATCAAAAATTACGCATTTTGAAACTTTCGAAGTTAAAGTTTTAAAATAAAATTTTCAACGGCACATTGCTAAACTTCACACAAAACTAAGATGATTTCGTGTTTTTGAACTGTCTCGAGTGAAAAAGCATCGTCTGCTATGTAGTTGACAGCAGTGCGAAGGACACGAAAGATTGAATGAAATCGGTTAAAAAATCAGGTTACTAGATTTTTAAAAAGATTAAGCTTATTATATTCTCATTTCGAAAATAATTGCACTTGTCAAGGACGAATGAAAATATATTTTTTTGTCACTGAAGGTAAAACTATTGACTCTAGTCTTCACTATAATCCAGTGCTCCCAGAACGGTCTCTCTGCTCTACTGCGCATGCGTTGCATAAGGCGCTTAAAAAGCTGCCGTTCGCGCGCTTATTTGAAATGTTGAAAAACACATTTCATTTATTTATTATTAATAATTAAAAATAATTATATTTTAACATGTTCAAGTAGTACGTGGATGGTTTTTAATATATTCTGAGCATTAGGCTGAGCAAGGAAATAAGTATTCAGTAAATAAAAAATATGTTATTTATTGTAACATTTTTATATATTGTTTAGGATTATTACTAATTTATGCATTTAAAATTTTGTATATAATTTAAAATGGATAAAAGAATTTCATTGCAGGTACAATGTAAAATATTCAACATTTATTTATCGAGGAATTCTAATTTAAATCTTACAAAAGTTAAATATGAAAGAGACACTGATAATAAATAGAGATAACAAATAGAAATATAAAAAATAGAAACATATGTTATTTGATTACCAGCAAAAATGTTTAATTTATTTTTTATGATAAAGCATCGACGGGTTTCTAACTTATTTTCAGTTCCTTCTCAAGATGCGGAAAACACCAAAATTTTTGAAGATTTCAACCCCTTCACCATGCCGACCGCAAATAACAAATAGGATCCAAAATGTTTGCAACATTCTACTAGATGTATTTGATTCAAACTTGATCCATTATAACAAACAAATTTTCAAAAATCCAATGAGTTTGTGGATTTGTATAAAAATTAGTACCAGGGCGTTATTTGCTGCGTTGAATACGAATTCAAAGTAAAAATTCAAAATTTCAAAAGAACTGATCCTTTATATATAAATACACCAAGCTTCATAAAAATAGGTCAATTTTACGTGATTTTTATCCGCGATATTGGATCCGCAATTTTAAATTTTAGAATTTTATTGCCATATTTGTATTTAAAGACCTAGAAAAACTTTAACACAACAAGTTTTATAAACATCCGCTGATTTTGCGTAATTTAGATCTGCCATATTAGATCCGCCATTTTGAATTTTAGAATTCTGATACCATATTGGGAATCACAATTTTTTTAATGCTCAAAGTTTAAAGAAATTATTGTTTCAATTAAAATAACAATAATTGAAAAAAGTATTTCTGGATGAACAATTTCGTTTGAAAATGTGCATAAAAAAGTTACAAAAAACGTTTTCAGAAGTCGAATTTTTAATGGAAAAAAAAATTAAAAAGGAACTTTGAGATAAATCTGTGCTAAGATGAATTCTGCAAAGTTTGTTCGCACGTGTGTTGAAATTTATTTTTTCTTTACCATTTTCATACATTTAGTGCTATTTTTATTCAAACAATAATGTTAAATAAACTATTAACATTTAAAAAATTGCCTTTGGCAAAAAATTGGATTATTGTATTTTTAATAATTAAGTCAATTTCATCTATAAAAAAAGGTTTAAAAGTTGTTTTTATTTAGTAATTTTCTATTTCAAATATGTTATAACTCGTCAATTTTTGGTCGGGAATTTTATCAGTCAAGAATTTTCTAATTCGGAATTTTTAAATTTCGGAAATTTTACAACTTCTTGAATTTCACTATCAGGAAATTTTTCAATTCAGAAATTTTACAGTGTCAGGAATTTTATTTTTCTAGATTTTTTAGTCACTACTTATAATCATCGAAAATTTTTGTACTTTTCGCATCTTGAAGAAGAACTAAAAACCAGGTCGAAACGCGTTGATACTTCATTATAAAAAATATTTTTAACATCTATAGTGGTGATTAAAAAATATATATTTTTATTTTTTATATTTCTGTTTATTTTCTCTATTTATTATCAGTTTCTATTTGATATTTGACTTACAAAATTTCAAATTAGAATTTATCCATAAATAAAGGTTAAATATTTAAAATTATACCTGTAGTAAAATTCTTTCATCCATTCAAATTATTATGCAAAATTTCAAATGCATAAATCAGTAATAATAATTTTAAAGATACAAAAATTACATTAAATAACATATTTTTCAGTTGATAAATACTTTTTTATTTTTTAACCTGAAGCTCAGAATATATTAAAAATCATCCAAGTACTACTTGAACATATTAAAATATAATTATTTTTAATTATTAATAATAAATACGAAAAGGGTATTTGTTTTACATTTCAAATAAGCGCGCGTACGGCAGCTAATGAAGAGCCTTAAGCAACGCATGCGCAGTAGAGCAGAGGACCTGTGTTGTGCTATATATGCAACAATATGAATGTAAATTAGTTTTTTCTAATAAAAACTTGAACTTTATTGTTAAAAATACACGTACTTTGTTGAGAAGTCGATGCTATAAGCTTAACCATAGTTCACAAGTTGTGATGATGGTTGAAGTTGTGTCAAATTCTTTATTTTTTCCACGAAAAATGCATTTCACCTCGTCCGCGATAGGTCTTATTATTTAAAAAATAATAATGAAGTAAGCGAAAACTTGTTTTAAATCTGGTGTCCTGATTTATAGCTCGAATTCAATCACAGTTTGTCGTTTTTCCATTGCTGCTAAGGACGTAGCAGACGACAACTTTTTTCGATCGTGGCATAAACTTCCCTGAATAGCATGTAAACTTTACCAGCAGAAAATTTTACATGCAGCAAAATTTAACCTTAGCTTTTTCTGTGTTTTGTTTACCGCCTTTTTTGGACAAAATGGATTTTTTGTACTGCAATTTAATTAAATAAAAAACAAATTTTCAACAAAAGAGTTCAATTTTCAAACAAAAAGGTAAATTTAGAAAAGGTAATTTTCAACAAAGTAACTAATTATCTACAGAGCAGTTGAATTTTCGACCCAAAAATATGATTTTTTAACAAAAAAGATCATTTTACACCAAAAATATTAATTTTGTACAAAAATGTGGAATTTTCAATTCTAAATATGATTTTTTAACAAGAAAGGTAATTTCAGCCAAATCGTTTAATTTTTAAAAAATACATCACTTTTCAAAATTTAAACTTTATAAGTAAGAAAAAGACAAAAATAAATGCAGTATCTTCTTTTATAACCAACAAAATGGATTTTTTTGTCTCCAATCACATTTTATTTTTATATGTATATTTCAAATTATTTTAGACAAAAATTACTGACGATTTTGCAAACAATTCCAAATTCCTGGTTTTTCCCGGACACCTTTTTTAATTTTTCCAGTCAAATAAAAGTAAAATATTTATATTTGCTGCAAAACTTAATCATTTATATTTATTTATCACGTTGATTATAAGCATCCTTG
The DNA here is from genome assembly GCA_032357855.1 of Amphibolips quercusostensackenii. Taxonomy (NCBI): domain Eukaryota; kingdom Metazoa; phylum Arthropoda; class Insecta; order Hymenoptera; family Cynipidae; genus Amphibolips; species Amphibolips quercusostensackenii. The sequence goes on along the minus strand of JAUELO010047467.1, from coordinate 3,566 downwards.
AAAAAAATAGAGCGAAACATTTCAAAGTAACTGAATTTTGAAACAAATACTTGAACTTTCCATTAAAAAATATAAATTTCCAACATAAATGGAAGACCTGAATTTTTAGTTAGAAAAATTAGTTAAAATGGTTGAATTTTAAACCACAAAGATGAATTTTCAACTAAAATGATGAATATTTAACCGAAATACTTGAATTTTCAAACAACAAGATAAATTTTCTACCAAAATATGAAGATTAATGTTTAACTAAAATGATGAATATTTATATGAAATAATTTAATTTTTGTCAAATAAGATAAATTTTTAACCTAAAAGATTTATTTCTACCAAAACAGACGAATTCTCACCAAAAAAATAATTTTAATTAATTAAAAAGTTAAAATAATTTCTAACAAAAGAGTTCAACTTTTAACTAAGAAATTTTATCTCAAACCTATCAGGTAAATTTTTAATGAAAATTATAAATATTTGACTAGAATACTTAAATTTGCAACCAAGGAGAATTATTTTTACACCAAAAGGTTAAATTAAAAAAAATCGACTTCTCAACAAAGTACGTGTATTTTTAACAATAAAGTTCAAGTTTTTATTAGAAAAAACTAATTTACATTCATATTGTTGCATTTTGAACTAGAAAGAATAGATTTTAACTAAAAATGAAACAGGTGAATTTTCAGTCGAAGAAATTCATCTTCGACCAAACTGATGAATTTTCAACTAGGATAGTTGAAACTTTTATAAAAAAAAAATTCTTAGCCATAAAAATCAATTTTCTATTAAAAGTCAAATTTTTCACAAAGTACATACATTTTCAAACAAATATTTGGATTTTTAGGTGAAAAATATTATTTATTAGCGAAATAATATAAATTTCATTTAAAAAAGGTAAGTCTTCAATTTAAGATCGAACAGAAATCTATTTTCTTATGAAAAAATATTTAAGCTAAAAAAACATGAAAAAAGTTTACAATTAAAATGCAGACTTCCAAACTACTTTACTTTTTGGCTCATTCGAGACAAAAGTAACAATTAAAAAAGAGGAACAAAATAAATTTTCACAAAAAAATAGAATTGATCAAGTTTCTTTTTTATATCTCATTCTTTTCAGAAGAATGTATTTTTAGCAAAATACTCAAATCTTCTTCTAGAATAGTTGAATTTTTAGATAAAAAATGTATTTTTAACAAATTATTAGTTAAATTTGCAACCAGAGATGAATTATAAATTAATATGAGGAATGTTGATAAAAAATTTATTTTAAATAAATAAGTTTAACTTTCAACCAAGTAGTTGAATTTTCAAATAAGTCAATGAATCTATAACCTCATAAGCACACTTATATACCCTACGACAGTAGACAGAGTACAAATCAATTCACTCAGTGGACAAAATTATTTAAAGTTAGAAGTACATTTTATTTTAAATTTTCATCAAAATTTTTCATTGAAATTTTCCATTTTAGTTAAGAAATATATTTTTTTTTGGTTAAAAATTTAATTATTTTGTTAGCACTTTTTGTTCTAAATATATTTTTTCACTAAAAATTGATTATTTTTTGTTACGTTAAACATTTATTATCATCATTCGAATAGTCAACTATTTCGTCAAAAATTTCTGTATTTTGTTGAAACTTTGTCTTTTGTGGAAAAAAATTAATCTTCTTGGTGACTCATTCACCTTTTTGGTTGAAAATTCAAATATTCTGTTGAAAATTATTTTTTTTTTATACAAAATTAATCATTATGGTTGAAAATTTATTAGTTTTTTATATTATTTGCTTGAAAGCTTATTTCTCTAACTGAAAATTAAACAATTCTATTTTTTAACAAACATTAATCTTTTTTGTTTGAAAATTCATCTACTTTGTAGAAAATTTGTCTTTTTTTTGTAAGAAAATCATTTCCTGAATTGAAAGTTCAACTATTTGGTTAAATTTTTTTTTCAATGAATATTGCTATGCATCTCTAATGTATAAAAAGAGTGGGTTGTGAATTCTGAATTTTTGAGAACTGTTGCCTTTAATATGTGTTGTCTTCAATAATTGATAATTTTTTCGTAAGACACTCCTGAGCTGATCACTCATCGGTATCTTAGGGAAAAATTCGGTTCACCTTTAATTTGATTGATGCAGTTTCAGTTTAGGAACTTAGATGGAAACTGGAGTTTCTAGATTTTTAAGAAAAATTGCTTTATTTCAAGTAGGTCGCGCGCCCTGTGCCACAGGTACAGCGCACCGATCACGACTGTGTAATATTTTAACTGTCTTTTACACGTCACGCAACAAGTACAGCGCACCAATCCCGACCGAGCAACGTTCTAATTGGCTCGCGCGCCTTAATATCGTAGAGTAGTATCTCAAATTCTATTACTTTTTTTTGTATATTATGTTATATAATTTAATTATATACATTTTGTAATTGCATTACTTTACAATTAAGTTATATTTTAACCTGTACGTATTTAGAAATAAGAAACTTGTAATGCTGAGAAGAGAGAGCAACAGGCACGACACACGACCCTGCAATATTTAGATTAGCTCGCGCACCCCACGCAACAGGTATGGCGCACCAATGCCGATCGAGTAACGTTCTGATAAGCTTGCGCGTCCCGAATATGAAGGAGTGAGAAAAATCTCTAGAAGAGATTCACTCGCTACTCCAATCGTACGCGGAGTAAAAGAAACTGCGATTGGAGGAACACACTACTACGCTTCACGGGGCGGGAAAAATGACGCGCTCGAGCATAAAAGCACGCGTTTCGGTCAACGTCACTTACGATTCAGATTGATTGATTAAATGAGATCCTGATTAACCATTGACTGTCAAACGTGACTTTGTTTGCTGCAATCAGCCCTTTCAATGTCCACCAAATGATTTGAACGAATTCATGGTTTCTCTTCTTTATCAAATCGTGCATTGATTAAATTGAATCGGATAGTTAATGAGATGCTTATGATAGATTGACAGATTCTGGTCTATCAGATGCATCGAGTTGATTATTTGAAAAATTCTGCCTTATGTGACGCCCATGTTACAGAGCTTAAATTCTCTTTTCTGACTAGCAGGAAAAAGTTATAAAAGTAAAATGCCTATTGCTAAGATGGAAGACACAGACATCGAAAGCAACTTTTCCGTCTTTACTTCTCGGAGTAAGAAGCAAAAAATCGCTAAATTATCCGAAAACGCTATGGACAAAGCCAGCAGTGGCCAATGCTCGGTCACCTCAAGTAGTGGTAGCAGTAGGACGTCAAAAACGTAAGTGGTGAGTATACCACTATCTAATAGGTTTACACCTATTAACAGCCCCTTAACCTTTAGGAAATAATAATCCCACTACAGTAAAAAGATCTGCTGCGCCTGGTAAAATACCTCTAATCAACGCCATCGTAGACAAAATCAATCACTTCCAATCAGAGCTCCATAATATTTTAAAAACATCTACTCACCACAAACCCATTGTCTACAACCTTGGGGACGATGCCTATGCCGCACGTGTTTCATACTTAGAGGACTACCACTCTATAAGCACAAATTTAGATAAGCAAGGCTTTTAGTACTACCTAG
>JAUELO010047436.1:0-10180 GCA_032357855.1 Amphibolips quercusostensackenii | reverse complement strand
TGCAAAGGTGTTTCTATTTTCGGTGTTGGTGCTATTCAAAGAGAAAGAATGGGGTAAGCCTGGATTCAAGTTAATGAGCTTTTTATAGCATTGGTTACGCTAATTTAAGTCAAACAATAAGAAGGGATAAATTTGAAATTCAAATTGCAAACTGATATCCATCTTTACTAGCTTGTCCAATTTTTCTCTTTATGACACAACTGGCAGGGGAAAATATGAATATTGGATTTTAATTGCAATTTCGGCGTTTCTCTGTCTTATCATTCGATATGAATTAGCGATACCGAAGCTAGACAAAGCTTTGCAAGTGTTATCCAGGGTTATTGTATTCTTCTCCTTAGAATGTCATCAGCAGAGTGAAGATGGATATAGGTTTCTAGTTCTAACTGAAGCTTATCCTCTTCTCATTGTTTGACTTGACTTAGCGTTGGCAAAGCTAAAAAAAGCCTCCCAATGCTGATCCAGGCTTAACTTATTCTTTTCCTTAGAAAAGGATCAACTAAAAATCTATTCTATTTTGATCTAGGCTTATACCTATCTCGTCCTTATAATTGCACCATCAGGTAAAAGATCTATTATACGTTTCCAATTGTATCGACAGCTTTGTCGATTCTTATTATTTGACATAAATTAGCGTAACCGAAGTTAAAAAAACCTTTTTAGTTTAAATCTTTGCATGACCCATTATTTCCCTAAAAAAGACATTAGCAGGTAAATATCAACAAGGTTTTTCAATTTCAACTCTAGCTTTTCCTCTTCTTATTATTTTATATGACTCAGAGTTAGTGAAGCTAAAAAAATGTTTGCAATTTTCATCAAGGCTTGTTCTATTCTTTCCCTTGTAATTACACCAGCAGGGTGAATGTAATTATAGCTTTCCAATTTTAACGCCAGTTTTACTCCTTCTTATTATTTAAAATGAATCAGCTCAACCGTAGTCAGAAAAGCCTTTGCAGTTTTAATCTAGGCTTGTTCCATTTTTTCCTAAGAATAGCCTATGCAGGATGAAGATGGATATAGATATTTCATTTGAACTCCATCTTTTCCCATTCTTATTATTTGACTTAAAAAAGCGACACCGGAACTAGAAAAAGCTTTGCAATTTTATTCCGGGCTTGTCTTATTCTTCGCCTAAGAATGGCACCAGCAAGGTTAAGTGTAAATATTGGTTTGCAATTTCAATTTCAATTTTTTCGCTTCTTATTTTTTGACCAATTGGCATTATTAAATCTAGAAAAATCTTTGCAATTTTGATTCAGGCTTTTCCCATTCTTTCCCTTGAAAAAGTACCAGCAAGGTTAAAGATGGATATAGGTTTGCGATTTGAATTTAAACTGTTTTTCTTTCTCATTGTTTGACTTCAATTAGCGTTACCAAATATAGAAAAAGCTTTTAGAATTTTTTAACGTTAATCCTATTTTTTTCCTTGGAAGTGCATCAGCAGGGTAAAGATGTATATAAATTTTCTTTAAAACTGTAATCTATAACCTCAATTGTAAAAGGCACTGACAAAGTTGCAAGGGTTACAATTTGAAAAAGTAAGAAGTATTGAATAGAGGGAAATGTTCCCAAAAAAGACAACGTTACATTATTTCTAACGCTAACTACTACTATTTCCTTTTCTTATCCATATTAGTTTTGCGCAGAAGGGTGTTGTAAGACCAAAGTAAGTGAAACTTTTAACTCTAATAAGAACGTTAAACAGTAATTTTGGGAAGGCAATGATTCCGGTTTTTTTTACTTTTGGATAAGAAATTTTTTGCTAACAGTTTGTTATCTGCATCCCAACATATACAAGAAACGACCTGAATAATGAAAGTCTAAAATAAAAAATTCATTTTTGCAGAACAGTGTTATCAAGAGTGTGTGAAGTGACATTAGGTAAGGTTGTCTTTTTGGCTCGCGTTTTGAGTTCAGTCTCAGCTTAACGGGATTGACAAAATTTAGAACATATCAAAAATTTGTCTCTTATTAGAAATTTTCTGGCTAAAGTCTAAAATGTGTATTATCTAGAAATGGGACTTTGGGCTGCAAAATATTATTATTATTTAACTAGAAAATATAAATTTATACAAATTTTATAAACTTTTGAAACTCACCTTTTGAGTGATGCGTATAGTTTTCACCTTCGAAACCAATTATGAATTTTGATTCGAGAAAGTGCTTAAAATTAAGTTATTTCATGTGTAATAATACAAAGAGAAAATTAATAAGGTTTTAGTCATAGTAAAAATCCCTATTGTTGTTTTTAGGCAAGATTAATACTGAAAACCATCAAATCAAGTGTTAGACTAATTACTTAAAGTTTAGCATGGGACGTGGACACAAGCAATCCTTAGCAAATATGAATCTTCTGATCGAATGAAAACTTCTCTGTGCAAATTGTTGTTTAAAAATTGCTATTTCATAAAGGAAATCGTCCAGACTTCATTTTTCAATAAAAAATTATCCAGGCCAACCAGTGTCATGATTTTCCCTAAAACTGTTGCGAAACCCATACCTACCATCGATAACATTATTCAATCTTTATAAACTCTTTTTATTGTTTATGACCAATATTATAAAATAAAAAAGGCGAAATTTCTACAAATAAGTTCACTTTTCTTGAAATTTTTATCGTACCGACTTACTAGACGCAATCCAACTTACTTGAAGAAACCAACTGTTAGCTTCTCATTTGTATTAAAGCGCACAAGCCGTATTTACTGAAACTTATGTGTGCTTATGGTAATTGTACTACTAAAGATAAAGCAGAAATCGCAAGATAATTAAAAGTACAACAACATGAGCATCTAAGGATTTGGCGGATGGCGACAATTTCATAAAGTTCGGCTAATGAAGTAGTTTGCATTCAAAAAGTCGATTCGGTCCTAGATAGCAAAACGTCGACATGGTGCGAGCGCGACGTGCGATTAATCCGCAAGCCATAAGGGCAAGGTTAGAGACAGATATGCCAACAATTGAGTCGCATATGCGCCGCATGGCTTCCCAGCAACAAATAAAGGGTTAATACAGGCTGGGTCAAATTAACACATTTAAATAAGCGTGAATCCCGTTTTTTGATTCGTTTAGACGAGTTGAGACGCGTTTAGATGCATTGAAACGGCGCTAGTTAAATGCATGTGAATTTATATAAATGCGTGGTTAAGGTCAATCAAAAAAGATAAATGAATTAAAAGTGCATGCATCTGAGCTACGGGACAATTTACTGAAGATTGACAGTAAATTCTGTATGTCCCGCATGTTGGGTTTGCTGTTACGGATTATGATGATAAGCCTCTTATCTAGAATGTGTAAAATTCAAATTTGTGTGACCAGGATTGCCATTTGCTACCCGTATCTAGCCGCCCGTCGTCTGTTCTGAAATCATTTATTATCTTACGTGGCAATTAATTTGCTAAAATAAAGCTCTGTTTTTTAGAAGACTTTCTTTAAATTTAACGTGCAACTACTCTTTTCCCGCTGATTGTTGAGTTAACTGACTGGCAACAAAAGTATGAGTTTTCAATATAAATCTACTATACTAGAGTATAAACAAATATTGGAAAAAACATTTTTGCAAAGTTTCTAAAATTACACTGCTTAACAAAATGTGGCCTATGTGCTCATGGAATGAGACATGTCATTTTCAAAGGAGTTTTTTGTGCTGAATTCGAATCTGGTCTCCATTTCTCTGCAGCACGTCAGATTTTCGATACGGCGGGTTTGTTTCTGTGATATCTTATACGGTTGCCGAAATAATCTAGAAAAACTAAGAAAAAACACTAAAAAAGTGGTTTTACAAAAAACTGCATATCTATCTGAAAAAATTTTCTTTCCTACTGTTCCAGGTGTCATTCTCTTCGTTTTTCAATGCCAAAGAAATTCAAAAAAATAGGGTCCAGGATATCACTGTTTGAAAGATACATGGTAGAGAAGTTGTCTCTTTCCACGAAGTTGTGGATTCAACGGCTTACACGTACTTAAAGCTGCTTGTTATCAAAAACTTTTCCTCTTGCATGCTCGACGATGTTAAGAATTTGGTTCATCAGTCCTAAGATTCAAACAGTAGTCTGCTAAAGCGTTAACACTCCACTTACCTTTGTACCTCGTCTCGATTGTAGCGATATCTTGATAAAATCTTTCATCATGTTCATCACTAACTGCTCCCATATTTTCTGGGAAGAAGTCCAAGTTAAAGTGCATCATGTGAATTTTCAGTGACATGTTCACCTACATTTCCTGTAAGCTTTTCAATATCCTATCGCTCAAGTATTTGTAGTTTTTGGATTTTCTCTTCTCTAAGAAATTGTCTACAAGAGCTTTCAATGACAACCATATTTGTCTCTCATGTTTAGACAAGATCTTTACAAAATCGACATCTATCTATGACATCTGTCATAGTATTATCAAAATACTTTTTTATTAACGTACCTGTAACAAGTTACTTATGAATAATAACTTACTCCGCAAAGCTTCGTCCGAAGGTGCAAACATAGATGAAGATGAGCTGGACCCGGATGAAGGTGGGGCAGACCCAAGTGAAGAAAAGGTGTATGTGGATTTAGGTGAGTTCTGATGCAAGGGATGACAACATTTACCAATTAGCCCACCTTGGGAGCTTATTCTGTAAAAACAAATAGCAATGAATCAATGTTTGATTTTTAATTGTGACACTAAAAGAGAGAGGTCGCAAGATATGGCATACTGATTCGACTGGCGATAAGTGTCTAAAAAAAATATTTTGTTTGTTTGTTAACTCAACCCCCTATTACCCTTCTATGTGTATTCAAGAAATTACAATTGTCTTTTCCAAAGTAGTTCATAGATGCGATTTCAAACTTGAAATTCAAGATAGTTTAAGTAAATCTTACGAGATTTGGAAGAATTAAAAACAAGTTAAGAAAATTGAAGTAAATTCCACTAAACTTGATCAAGGAGCATGAACATAAAGACACAAAATTAGAAAAATTAAATTTCGTATTTTGAAATGGTAATTTTTCAAGCTGGAAAAGGAAAGGGGATAATTCTGTTGCGCCCTATCCCTTTCCCAGCAGTATGATTTTTTTTCACAAAAATTGTCCAAATTTATTTATTTAAAAATTTATGATCAAAAAGTCTTTTCTATTCATACATCGACTTTGAATTCTGTTGATGAAAAAAGTTTTTCTGTTTACAATAGATGTTTCAAATATTACGAATGAGCATAACTTTCTTACTCTTCAATAAGATATATCAATATTATAGGTCAATTAAATCGTCTTGAATCAACACATCTTTTCTGTTCTCACATAAACTTTGAATTATGAGAATAAGAAAATTGTGACCATAAACATCGATTTCTGATATAATATAAATGACAAAAAATTCCTTAATCTTTGAACAAATCTATTTATATAATAGGTCAATTAATACGTCTCAAACCAAGAAATCTTTCATATCCTTTTTTCAACTTTAAATGACGTTAATGGAAAAAGTTTCGCAATAAAAACCTGATTTTTATAATACTATAAAGTGCTACGAAAAAATGCAATTAATATTTTCAGAAGTCCTTCGGTGTCTTATTTGAGTAAAAGTGTTTTCTATTATACTTACATTTATTTACATTGTATACCTACAGGTCTTTGTGCAAAATAATTTTTTGAAATACATTTTTACTGCAGCACACAAATTTCGTTACAATTAGAAATATTTCTACTTAAGTTAAACACTTAAAATTTGTTTTGTACTTTTACGTCATGAATCATTCAATTCAAAAATTTTATTCTTAAACTTAAAATATGTTTTACGCTATAGAGTCAGTTTTTATTACTTGTATATTCGACTTTTTCTAAAATAATTTTTTTTATTTTATACAACTCAGTGAATTTGAGTGGAAAAATACAGTTCAATGTATTCATAATTTTTGTAACTTTCGCAAGTCAGTACGGAGACACGAGTTTTCTAAAACCAAAAAAGATGATGAAAGATAAGATAAAACAGCCTAGACCTAAACTTTAATTCTTTATTCCACATATAATATAGATATTCACACATCATAAAAATATTTTGAAACTCATATACTAATGTATATCGATAACCTCATTACTGGTTTTTACTGGGTTTTCATTGTTTCTGATATGCTTCATGCTATTTGGTTAATAATATTATTAGCCCAGATATCCAACAATTAGAAAAATTTTTGAGTTTAACAATTATTTTTTAGATTTGCTAAAATAATGTTTAAATCACACAAAATGTATTGCAACAAATTTTGTTGTTTATATCAAAAAAATATTTTCTTTGCTATAGTTGGCTTAAATTTTTCAGGTACAATACAAAAATTGTTATTTTTTTGTATCAAACGGTATTTCTTGGATTTAATTTTAAGTTGTATTATAAATTGCAGATTTCTAGACCAAAAAAAGGTGCCAATAATTTTTCATGACTCTACTGTAAGTAACAATTTAACCATTCTTTTTTTATATGAGCTTAAAATTAGAATTCCTAGGTTCTGTTTTGTTGCACATTCATTTGACTTTTTTCTGCCTTGATTGTGTATGACTGATAGGTATATGATACATTAAAAACGTGCATTAAAAGCACAGATTTTTCAGCCTTTTTAAAATAAACTTAAAAAATTAGTAACTTTGCAAAAATTGGCAAATTTTTATAGTTTATTTTATTTATTAGACATAATTTGCAATAAAATAAGCTTAATAAAGTCATAATTAGCGCCAAAAAGTCGCAAAATTTAATTTTTTACTTATTAAGTTTTTTTGAGACAATATAAAACATATTTATGGAAGTGAAATTTGAAAAAAAAAAAATTTTTTGTATTTAAGCAAATTTTAAAGAGAAATGCTGAGTTTCAACTTGATTTAGCTGATACTGACGATTCTAAATAAAAAGGATAAGAATGGGTTTTACACAAAACCGGACGGTTTTCGTATCTTTCTGTACCTGTTTGTGTGACGCGAAGTTTTCGCTTGTCGAAGGGGGTATTTTTCCGGACACGGCCATAAAAGTATATTTTTCTGGAGTGCACAGATGCGCTTTTGGTCCAAGCGGCGTCACTCTTCTGGCTTTCACTTTTGACTTATGCGCGGTACATATGTTTGATGTTTGCAGACAATACAATACAGTTGTACAGAGCATGCTGGCTGGCAACACGCAGCAACACGTAAGTCAGATTGCATGAAAAATAAGCTTATACGAGACTGAATTGTTATCGGGTTTCGAGATGCAAAAACATCAGAGCACCTACAGCTAATTATCGACCTGCCGCTGGAGCAGGCCGTCACTGTAGCACGTCAGGCTGAAATTTAATCTAAACAAAGCAACGTGATACTATCTCTCGATGTAAAAACAGGCACAGAAAAAGTAAACCGCATCACTCAAAAGAAAAATTATTATTTCAATCAAGGGAATAAGGGAGATTTAAACCAGGATTCCAGAGGGTAATAAAATCAATCAGAGCCTAAACCGAACAAAGATTGATGCTATTGCTGCGGGTTACCAAGACATCCTGATATAAAGAAATGTCCGGCACTAAAATCCAAATGTCGGAACTGCCAGAAGCAAAGACATTAAGATCGTTTTTGCATGTCAAAAAGAGTGCGCTACATTAGAGAAGAGACAACTGAAAAAGACGAACTCAACGCTGCATTTCTCGGGGCAATAGCACATTAGCCTTCTAATAAAGATGATTATATTGTTAGATTTATTGCTATTGATTTTGATAAGAGCATCGAGTTTAGTGAAGACACATGTGCTGATGTAACTTGTGTTCTGTTTAAAAGAATATCCCTGCAATTTCGCGAAAAAATAATAGGCTAGACAGAATGATCATAGGGCCAGACGGAAAAAAAATTGCCTGTAATCGGCTACCACAATCTCAAATTTGGTGGAGAGGCAAGCCAAATAATAAAGAATTTGATTTGGCAAAAATTGTTGACGTAATTGAATCTAAAGTATATGTAACTTCTGTGAATAAAGTCAAATCTTCTACAAAAGTTGATCCATTCAAAAAATATTTTAAAGTTTTTGGCGGTATCGGTCATTGTAGAAAAAAGATGACAATTCAGTTGAAAGAAATTTTAACTCCTGATGCCTTGACAGTTTTAACGGAGTGCAGATCACTTTTTTGGAACAAATTTTAAAATACTTTTAGTAAACTAGAAAAACAAAACATTGTAACACATGTTGACTTTTCTTCAGAATGGTGCAGCCCGGCTGTTTGTGTAACTAAAACAGACGTCGACATAAGCATATGCTGTAAGTACACAAAACACTATGATAACGTTAAGAGATCCATTTATCCAATTCTCAAAGTCGATATCATTTTATCAAGATTACAGGGTTCAAAAATATTCTCTCATCTTAATGCTAAATCAAGTTTCACCAGATAAAATTAGCCAAAGAGAGTCAACCTCTGACTACATTTATAACCCCTTTTGGAACTTTTATGTTTAAAAGGCTTCTATTTTAAATAAATTGCGCCTTTGACTATTTCACACAGATGTTTACAGATTTATTTCAAGACTTGCCTAAGATCGTCATTCACGTCGACGATGTTTTGATTTATGCCGATACAGTTGAAACGCACAATCAAATTCTGCGACAGAGTAGATTTTGGCTTACCTGTCACTTTAACCTAGTTCCAATTAAACGGGCCAACCGACAAATGCCATCACGACCAAGGGCGCGAGTCACCTCGACCAGGATCACTTATTAAAAAATTCTAGTAATTAATTATTTATCTCTCCTCGTATGCATCTGTTTACATGTCATAACTTCCACCTGTTAAACGAGATCAACCACAACAACAACACTATGGAAGCCAGGGATGCATTATCACGTTAAAGATATTGATGGGAGTCACTAACGCACCACTGGACCAAGTACCCATCAGTAATCATAGTCTGATCCTTCGACGCCTCCATGGTTACCGTCTCCGTCTAAAATGACGGGCCACTGGCACCGTGCTCATTAGCACCGGACATCACCGCTATCTTCTACTGGCCTCTGGGCGTCATGACACTGAGGCATGACGTCACGCACCCACGACGTCTATGCCTACTCGTGAATAATGTAAAATCCGGTAACCCCGCGCCATTGTCAAACTATATTAAGTCTATATTTAGTCGAACTATATTAAGTCAGAGCTTTGGTTCCATAAGGTTTTACATTAAACGTTAATATTCCATAGAATCTATAGGTGATGTCATGGGACCAAGCCTCGAATCGTTATTCAGGCACATAAGAGCGTATGCGCATGCGTGGCCATGTAAGCGCGAATGAAGGATATAGACTTGTAGGTCACGTTCCCCGTTCTATAGTTGCAATATTGTTGTTCAATGTTTCATGCTAGCATTTTCTTTTGGATTTTTCCCGTTAGGACTGAGGGTGGAAAATTACCAAAATTCTCGAAAACTTACGTTTGTAAAAGTTTCATGAAGATGTAAGACCTACCTTTAATTTGAGTATTGCTGCCTCGATTTCGCCTGTGTTTACCTATTTGACGAAAAGCAGGTTTATCTTAGTTGTTATTTAGTTCGCAAAAGTCACTGTAGTAGGCGCTGTGAGCTCATGTTCTCAAAGGACGGACTTGTTGTTAGTTTTAGGTTAATTGCCATAAATATTAAGGTGTAAATAAACAAACCAACTTTAACTGCTCGAGATGACGAGTCCTTCAAATCAAACTTGTATTACTGACGGGCTAAATAATCTCATTTCCCGCCTAAACCGACCCCTTTCGAGATGTAATATTGAAAGGCATCATTTGTCAATCGGTAATTGACTCGGGATTCGGCTGCATGAGTTGATTTGAATGACGGTTATTAGGAGTGTAAGGTGCTATCGAGCATCGGACTTTAAGAGCCATCGCACTTTTCTCTAAAATTTAAATTTTCCCGCCAAGGTTTAACTCGTTAACTTGGGAATCATGACAGGTCACATGAGACTTTCGTTCGTCAAAGCTTCATGACACCTAGCAGGGTTAACTAACCCCGGAAAATCGTATCTATTGTGCCGTAATCAATCGTCTGAAATAAATGTTAGCTGTAGATACGATTGCTAGTTCTGAGTCTCATCGGTAGTTGCGCGGTTACCATGCGCTTTGTGAACGCGCCTTCACGTGGGCACCTTCATGTCCACCGGTCTTGGCATGCGGCGAACTCGACACTTCCGTTATTGGCTTGCAAGTGACAGGGAGCATTTT
>JAUELO010047427.1:0-10180 GCA_032357855.1 Amphibolips quercusostensackenii | reverse complement strand
AAACAATATATAAATTAATACCTACTAATCCCATCTCTCTAAAACTTTACGGACTCCCAAAAATTCACAAAAACAACATTCTACTCAGACCGTGCGTCAGCGCAGTAAACTTACCAACTTACAACCTAGCACGCACCCATACAAAAAAACTAAAGCCTTTTACAGGAAACTGTATTAAACACAACCAAAACTCTTTTGACTTCATCAAAAAGATACAACAGATTCACATTCAACCCAAAGATATCCTTGTTAGTTTCCACATAGTATTTTTCTTTACGAAAGTACTAATCTCTGATTCAAGCGATATTATTAAATCCTTTGCAAACTTCGCCTCCGATCTTAAACCTTAGATAGAACACTGTCTTAATAATACTTACTTTCCTTTAATAACCAATTCTACAAACAAACCTCAGGAGCAGCGATGGAATCTCTAATCGCACACAAGTTATTCGATTTCATCATTCGATAACACCCTAATATCTAATTCACCATGGAAATTGAACAAAACTAAAAATTGCCTTTTTCTGGATAAACTAATTTACAAAAGATCTGATAACACACTAGGACATAAAGTTTACAGAAAACCTACCGATATAAACATATACCCAAATGCCTCCTTCCACCACCACCCTTCTCAAAAGCAATGAGGTCATCAAATGCGTTGTATACAGAGCTGTCTCCATAACAGATAAGGATAAATTACAAAAGGAATTAAAAAACGTTAAAAAAATTCTAATACAGAACGATCACTCAAACAAACAAATTGATAGAGCAATGAGAAAATAACTCAAAATAACAAGTCAACACAATCTACTGAAAGAAGAGAGAAAAAAAAATCACGAGGTATCACATATCAAATAGGAAGAATTCTCAACAAACACAACATTTAAACCATATTTAAACCACCTACGAAAATAGGACCGTTTCTAAACAGCCCTAAAGATAAAAAGGCACCTCTCAGCAATCCTGGAGTATATAAAATTCTTTGTTCTTGGGGCGAAGTCAATATTGGAGAAACCGGAAGAGCGGTAAGCCAACGTGTAAAGGAACATAAGAGTAAAGTCAGGTTAAAACATTTCAAGCAATCAATACTAGCTGAGTATCATATCAAAACAAGACATAGCATTTTTTTTTGACAAAACAGCCGTCATCGCAAAAACATACAATAATTTTTCAAGAAGACATAGAAAAGCAATTTAAATCTTGAAACACCATGATAACATCAATAGGGACAATGGATATAATACCAATCCGATTTGGCTTTCTATTCTCCCGGATTTACAGGAAAAGACATGATTGGCCAATCAGGTTTAACCAGCCTCCATGGTGGGGAGCTCTGGCCAATCACATGCATCGTAGAGAGTTTACGTAAGAACAATATGACTTGAAGCTTCAGTTTAAGGTAAGCACTAAAGAGGTGAACTGCAATGTTCACGAAACGTTGGCAAGATTCATAGTTTTGCGCACGATTGAAACCCAAAACACATTTTTTTATTTTTATCATAATATTAATCTTATCAGGGTATAGGGTACACTGTACATTATTCATTGCAGTTAAGAAAAGCACTTAGATAAACATAAGCATTCAGATAAGCACGATTTCAGGCAGTCCTTTCAGCATATCTCAGGAGAATCCAAACGTTAACCTTTAGTGAAGTGTGCACCATTTTCTAATAATACACAATATACGTTAGTAAACACCGTCTGCCTTGCTTCGCGCATCACCACGTTTCGAGACCACACGAGGCCAGCAGTTCTAGAAATAGCATATATTGACGGTGTTTATCTCGAGAGTTAAGTGTATGAAAAAATTTTAAGTAGAAGAAAGACGTGTTTTTTAGGTAAGCGAATTCATAATATCATTTCACCTTGAGAAGCTTAAATTATTTCATGGCTAAAAAGTACGCGCAGAAGAATGTTTGTCTCTGTATCAGAGATAGAATTTGTTTTATTGAAATAAAAGTTGTTTGAATTAAACACAGGTACGTTTGAATTTATACATTTTATTTGAATTAAAAAAATTTTTGTTTAATGCAGTAAAATATTGGTTTGACCCTATATCATAGAAAGAATTTTCTTATTCAAAGAAATATTTTTCTGAGTTTACATAGATTAAAAATACAAAAAGTATGACATCACCACAGTTTTATTAAATTGGTATGCAAATGTTAAATGTCTTCTTCAGGCACAGTTTCGAAACTTAACAGATCCTGTATGTATTATTGCTTGAATTCCTTGAAACCGTATAAAATCATTTTAAATGCATTGAAATCCTTTCAAATACCATGCATTCCGGTAAAGTCAGTGACATTGTATGAAATACATTAAAATCTTCAAAATCATATAAAAATATTTTCAAATTTTTTTAATATTTACATTTTGAAAAAATTATTTTTTTAAAGTGATTTTTTAAACGTACATTTCAGGAATAAAATATTTTTTTTTTAAATAATTAACAGATTTGTAACCAGTACCAAAAGCTGAGCTAAATTTAATTAAATATCCTGATTATCCCATTTCTTGCTGCTATATGCAAACATTTTTTAATTTAAAGGCGTAAATGTATTTCTGGCGTTAACGTAAGACGTAAGACCTGCCAATTCGTACATCTTTCTTAAACCTGCATTTTTAACTACACTGTTTTCTCTTAGACAAATAGATTCGTAACAATAACCAATAATTCTTTTTATGATACCTTTAATTATTGTTTACATCTAGAGTGGGTCACCCGAAAAACGTTAATCACATATCCAATTCTTTGCCACATACTAAAACTACTAGAATCTACAATCAAATTTCAGGTATTAATTTTGTCATAGCTCTATAACAGGGTATCTAAAATGCTCAACAGTTTGCTTCTTTGCTAAGCTTTTCTTACCATTGTTTTGAAGTGAGAAAACGTACAAGAGTGCAACACAGACATGCTGCGTTAATTTTAGAATTTATTGCTTTTTTATTTATGAAGCAGATTTCATCGTCGTGGGTTAAAGCGTCTTTAATTGGCTTTTGAGTGTTCTGCGCATTTGAAACTTTTTGTATAAATTTACTCTGATTATGCCCTGATAAACGTTCAGTAAGAAAATAGATGGCGCCACATATGCATGTAATAATCTAATAGAAAAAGCGACATGTTTGGTACCGTATAGCTTTTCCTGGTTAAGTTAAGATAATTATAACAGAAATAGTTAAGAAAACCATATGAAGTACTTTTTCAATTAACTTTATAAACAAGTAACACCCAATCAAATATAAAAAGAACATTTGGAGTACTAGTACAATACTTTTTAATTTTTATACTTATATGCCTGCTTATTAAATACTTATTAAAATCCTAGAATTTCTATAATGTTGTTGAAAACTGTACTATTTTAGTATATCTCAGTCATTTAGTTTTGATTCTTAAAATTTTTTTAAAACGCTTACAAAACCTTACCCTCTAAAACTAAATTATAACTATCTCATTTCTTATTTAATACTAATTTATATCTAAAACGTAGCAGTACGCCGAGATCATCAATTTAATCTATGTACATACATGTTTTTGAGATCGCACTCAATAATTCTTGGTTTTTTTAAATATTAAGGACATCCTGAACTATCTATACAAGACAAAAAATACTTTTGTGTAATCGCGTAAAAATAATAGAAAAGTAATTATTGAAAAATGATCATACATAATGATTTGCATATAATAATTTTCGTGAGAAAATGGAAAAATTTTTGGTTCATCTGCTGACTGGAATATAGTCAATAGATTGAAGCATTGAAAACCACAATACATTCACTTTTTAATGTAATCGCCAGATACTTATAAAATTTTGATCCGACTTCGAATCGCGATTAATAATATATTTTAGTGTCACTTTTTTAAATTTCAATGAGTTTTTAGGACTGTGGTTGATATTGTATTGCGGGGAGTTTTATCTTAAATTTCTCTGGTGTAAGTGGGCGACCTACTGGACATTCTAAAATTTCTTGGGAGGTCAATAACCGAGCCATCTTCATGGATCCTATTTTTACTGCCACTCGTTTCCGGCCAGTATTATATATACCACGAAGAAGACCAATATTCTCCAATATTGCAAAAACTTCGCTATTCAATGTTGCTAATACAGTTTGTTCTTCGGTTGGTATTTGCACATAGGTAGTACGTGCTGTTTTTGTTAGAAGTGGTCTCCTGGTAGGAAAGATGAATCTTCGCAATTGGAATATCTGTTTCGGATTCAAGAGGGGAATAATAAGTGCTCCAACAGGATACAAATGTATGGCTAAAGGAGGAGGTGATCTGCTACGGGTACGTACGCAAGAAATTACTTTGCTACCAGGTGAACGTTCGACTTTCAAACTTAATTCTGTAACAAGAAATAAAAATGGATTAATTTTAGTGCGTAAAATATAAATAAGAACGACTAAAATAGAGGGACGCGAAATAGATCCTAAAGAATTTCTTCTAAAGTACAATACATGATCTGATTTGTTCCATTCTACTGTTCATATGCTTCTGAATGAATGTTACCATGTTGTGATGCAGTACGAGAAAACCTGGCGGGAAGAGTCCTGGATCTAGACCTGGACCTGAACCTGTCAGGAGAATCAGGTCCGTCAAAACGAATAAAAGATTGGCAGCGAGAAGTATCAAAAATAGGTTCACCGTTAGGCAAACAGTCGAACTCTAAACTTAATTCTGCAAGAAGAAATCAGGAATTAAATTTTTTTTCATGTGGATACTAGGCTGGTGCAAAAACCCGTTTTCCATTTTAAAATTGGCTAAGGGAACTAAATTTGTAGGCTGGCATCTGAAAAAAGCAAAAAAATAAGCCCTAAAATCGTTAAAAAATTTTTTCTATTAAATAAAACAAATGATTAGCAATCAAAAATTTAAATTTGTGTGCTTTGTCTATTTTAGAAAAAGGTGAATGTGTGGAAATGGAAATTTTTGTTCAAATTAAATCACAGGAAAATTGTTTCGTGCTGATCAAAGCAGTCAAAAATCGTGAATTTTAGAGGGATGTGCATCCGTATAAATACATCGTCCTTTAAAAATTAAACTTGAATTTTCGACATTCTAATTAATGAGAAGACTTTCGAGAAAATCAGTCAGCGGTGGGTTTTCGAGTATCAAAATACAAATTTGAGATCAAAATTTAACAATTTAAAAACTTAACTTAAATTACAAGAATTGTATTGAACTGGCGGATTTCCATAAAAGTCAGAAGGGTTTTTCGACTCATAGAATAAAAATTGTAAGTCGGAATTAATAATTTATAAAATTAGACTCAAATCATGTAAATTTTATTAAAAATACATAAAAATCATAGAGAGGATGCTTTTCAGTCTTAGAATAGAAAGGGTTCAAAATTCCAAAATTCAAAACGTTGACATAAGATTCTGAAAAATATAATTAATTGATAGATTTCCACGAAAATTAGTTCCAGGGTTTTCTTTAAATCATAGAATACGAGTATGAGGTTAAAATTCAAAATTTTATAACAGCAACCTAAATTTTAGAAATCCTGTCAAATTAGTAGATTTTTAATCACGTCAGTAAGAGGTGGATTGTTGAACAGCGACTCAAACGAAACGAAACTAAACTTTTCTTTGGCTATGACTCTATCAAATTAAAACAGAAAAGCGCCAACTGGATATTTTAGGATGTTGATAACGCAATGAAAATCAAAGTTAATTATTTTGTTTATTGACGAAAAATTGATTGAAAATAGTAACATTTTCTGATTTCAAAACAAAAATCCATCAAATGTAGTTATGATCTGCTATAACAAAACAAAAACGTGGACTAAATATTTTTTTAATGGAAGAGGCTTTTTTGACCTAAAGAAATTCCATAAGAGTTAAGGATTATGTTAGTGTTTGCCTTCGGATTGAGACTTCAGATGAACGTTTTCTACTCTCTTATTATTACCTGACCGTCGCGTCATCCTCCTATTAAATCTTAATGATCAGATGTGTCAAACCTAATTCCTTCGAAGAAGTTTATGTTCAAATGAACATATGATACTCTTAGAGCATTACCTGACCACCCCATCGACCTTCAGTTATAAGCGAATGATGCATGTATGTCAAAAACATCTTTCTCGAGAAGTGCTTTATATTAACGTTTTCTGTCCCCTGATGATTGTCTTATCGTCACGTCCACCTCCAATTCAAACTGAGTGCACCAGGTGTATTAAACCCGCTTCCTAGATGCGTGTTGTTGCCAAATAAACTTTTGCTACTTCCTAATTGTCCCCTAATCAACACGTCGACCTTCGGTTAAACTGAATAATCAAGGTGGATCAGAAACATCTTTCTCATAGAATGTTGATTTAAAATGAACATTGCTACTTCCTTATAATCGTCTGACCGTCACGTCCACGTCTTGATAAAACTTAATGATGCAGGTATGTGTAAAACATCTTCCTCAAAAAGTATTTGTTTTAAGTAAACATTTGCTTTTTCCTGATGATTTTGACCGTAACGTTAACCTAGTATTAAAGTTTAAAAACCCGAGTATATCAAAGCCAACTTCCTGAACGCAGACGGGTTTAAAGTGAACATTTCCTGCTTCCTGATTATTTCCTCATCGTCATGCCAACCTTCGATTAAAAGTGAATAATGCAGGCGTGTCGAAAACATCTTTCTTGGAGAGTGTTGCTTTTAAATGTAACATTCATTATTCCTTCATCATTAACTAACTATCCCGTCGAACTGCTTTCGAAACTGTTAAACCTATCTTTCTCAAGAAAGTTTGTTTTAAATTTATGTTTGCTACTTTCTGATAATTACTTAACTGTTCCGCGGATCTAAGATTAAGACAAAGTGATCTAAGTGTTGCAAACTAATTTTCATAGAGAAAATTAGGCTTTAGTGAAACGTGTGTGTTTAAACTAATTATCCTTCGCAACCTTATGGACCTGCAGTTAAGTTACGATAATTTTTGATACAGTCTAAACATTATTCTAATACGCACACAAGCAAGTAAAGTAATCTTGAAGTTTTATGTTAAACAAGGAAATTTGTATATCAAGTAATGCAAAACAGTAAATGAATATGTAACTTATATGTTAAGAACAGCCTAATTTTTTTCTCATGTTTCCAAGAATCGCGCATTAATTATCTAAATAATATTATTTTAAAGTAAGCCCAAATAAAAAACAATAACGCTTTAAAAGTTGTGCCTTTTTTTGGAGGGCCCTCAAGCAGCTCTCTTTATGAGTTTTCTGAATATAAGGAAGATAAAAACGATTTTACTCCTATTTCAGAATGTTGTTCAGTAAAAATATCTACGATAAAATTTTCTTTCTTTTTCATAATCAAAAACATTTAACACTTCTTTATTTTCATACGTTATTCATCAAAGAAACTTTTTAATTTTATGTCAGAATATAATAAACCAACATACGTGTAAATCTAAATATATCTATTTAAATATGAAATAATAATTAAAACTTCGAGGTAGAACTGATAAGCGTTAAATGCGATATCGCTTTAAGATATGGTAAATATTTTTAGGTGTGGTTGTGCAGTTTATTAAAAACAGGAAAATTCAATTTAGAACGTTAGCTGCTTAAGTTGTCGAGAAATGACATACTTTTTATTATCTGCAAAACATCCGGGATATTTTACAGTAGTACAACATACTTGTAGATGAAAGTGCACAACTGACAACGGAGCAAATATGATTAGGATGGGCAACTTATTGAAAGAAGAACAAGAGATGCTCTTTACTGAGAAAGATATGGACATCAGCGACGTGGAAGAAAAGCAAAGTGCTGAAGAGTCGGACAAAGAAAATTATTTGGTTGAAGAGAATAGCAGAGAGCATCCTAAAGAATACCAGCATCAATTTGAAAACCTTAAGGATATAATTGATGGCAAAGGTTGCATTTTAACTTGTGTGCGATGTGACGCTCACACTTTGCAACCATTAGTATGGAATTTCCTTGATTTTAATCGTTTAAAAAAGCATATCATTACATCACTCTCCTAGATTGACTTCGAAGAAGTAAACAGAAGAAATAAATTAATTTACAAAACTTCCATGATTAAGACTTAACTATTAAGGTCTACACATCTGTAACATTATTTTTTTCCTCGACAGGCACGAAAAGCAGTAAAAGTGCTTCGTATTAAAACATTCACAACGGCTTCCAAACGACAAAACATCAGTAAACCAGTATTACACATCCCTACATAATGGGGTACAGCTGATGACATGCTTAATTCGCTACACGCTGCAAAGCAATTTTGTGCAGATTTCAGTCCTGCGTGTAAGAAATTTGAAATTCTCGACGCAACTTGCAAGATAATTCAAGGCTGCCTCGCTCCCTCGAAGCCTGCCGAAATCGCAACTGTGCATCTTAAGGCTAAGCAATCTAATTAGGAGATTTTTATGGCCTGCGGCTTAAATGCAAACTCAGGATAGGCAAAGTTAACAATCGCTTTGCTCAAACTTTGCTTGCTTCTATGAAAATTAGGAAAAAGATAATGTTGGAAAATGATGCGTTATTAGCTTTCATGTATTTGCACCCTCGGTACTTATTTTTATATGTATAGAAGAAAATGTGAAAGCTGGAGCTAGGGCACGCAATATGTTAAAGAAATTATAGCTCTGAAAGAAAAACGCGATCACAATGTAGCTTATAAAAAAGCGACCTATGCGCATGGAACAGGAGATCAAGCAAAGCAGGTAAAGTACCTTATTTATATAATTTAGAAGCAAAGGTTAAAGAAACCACCGCAGAGTCTTACTGGGAGTAACTGCCATCTACGAAAATGACACCGGCTCCCAGTAAAACGGTGGTTGATCACACCCATGGACACGTCTTATAAGCATAAGATCGCTGGCCACAAGGCAGGACGAAATTACAGCTATAGATCGGAAAAACCCTTCTGTGTCCTTAAGGACACAAAACGACCGAAGGAAAATAGCTTTTTGCTTCCATCTCGCAAGTACTTTGGCATATTTTTGGCACGCTAGTATGTTTTTAGGGTTACAAACCAGTGAAGTGGAACGAAGACTGCTGTCCGAAAATCATAGTTCCAGAAAATTTGGCACTTATCGTTTTGAACAAGTGACTCTTGTCTCCCACAGAGCGTTTAGCAGGGCAGGTTCGCGGCCAACGCCGTGACAGCGACAAAAATGGTAATAAAGCACTCTCAAAAACGCATTATGTCTGTGAAGAAACATGGTTTTCGCGTGAGTGGGACACCTAAATATTATGTGTTCTATGTAGGTATTCAGCGTGTGCATGATACGCTTTGCACCTATCGCTGGAAAATTCTTGATGTAAAATTCAGTCGCGTTATACTACGGTAGAAATAACACCGTTCTAGCATGCCAAAAAGAAACCCCTTATGTACCTGAATTAAGTCCTAATGGTCTGAGGAAAGCAAAAGTTTAGTTCTTCGACAAGGACTAATTTTTTACATGCCTGTAAGAACTTTCGTGAATTTTCTTGTTGAGTAGCTATTGGCGGAATTTTTAGCCTCTGCTTTCTTCACTTCGTCTTTTAGAAGAAAGGTAACTAGATGAAGCAATTTACATTTTTTACTTTTGATGTTAAAATTTAATCCAGAGGTCTCGGCCGCCTGCTCCGTCGCTTTATAAAGAAACGCTCCTTTGCTAATTATCTCATGTTTCCTGACAATTTATAGGATAGGATATCTTTTATTTCCAGCGACATAATCTGTACTCAGAGCAATTCAGTTATTATAATATTAGAAATTCAGATGTTCGCGTTAGCCATTACGGCGTAAGATGTATAATCGCAGAACGAAATAATTGAAATACAAGCTCTTATGCACATGCATGATCTTACGCGTGATAATATCAAGGTTCGTAAGCTCGTTTCTTGTCCAGTAAACCATTTCAAACGAGCAAAGTAGAACCGGGACAGCAAGTATGTTAGTCGCATATGCCTTTTTCAAAATGAAAGATTTGAAGACGGAATCTGTTAAAGACGATGCTTGTTTCTGCTTCGGAAAGACTCCTTCACAGATTTTACGGCCTGAATGCGGCTTTAAAGCACGCCTAGGTTTGTATAGGTCTTTCCAGTGTCAAAATATCTAATAAGACTGATATCCACAATCTCAGAGTAGTCGGGAACGCCAGTAATCTTTCCTATCATCAGATAAAGCTTGGCATACTTGTCTAATCCAATGTCCAGAACAATCTGTCTTG
>JAUELO010047371.1:0-10181 GCA_032357855.1 Amphibolips quercusostensackenii | reverse complement strand
CAGTGCCTGGTCGCAACGAAAGTCTGGGAGAAATCAAAGTGTATATTATTTATAATTATTTTGCTTTTTCTATAATGATAATGTTACTACTAAAAAATTATCTCGTCATCCGAATTTGGTTGTATTTCGACAATCTAAAATTTTTTGCCTTCGAATTTCAAAAATTATATTTGTAATTTTTTCTGACTTATTGTGGTATTTAATGATAAAAAGGTTTCTTTAATTAGAAAATTTAACTACACGAGGGATTTCTGTTAAACGTAGAAGACAATGTAAATTGTGATAGTAGTATTGACGAATAGAGTAACTAGAATTTTGTATTAGAACCTACTCTAATGAAAAGTAAATATCTGAGGACAAGGTTCTCAAGTATTATCTTTGAGATAACGACCATAGGATATGTGTATTATATAATTCATGGAAGCCTAGAATATTCTCTAGTTAGATTTGTTGATCGAATTTTTCAATCATACATTAATCACTTTTTCTTTAAACAGAAAAATGAGGAGTGTTTCGACTCTAGTCTTATACTTAGCAGTTATCCTCAATTTTGTTGGTGAATATAATCATATATTATATCTCTAATATTTAATACATTTTTCAAGTTATACGCAAATCAGAATTTTCGCGACTCAATTCGCATTCTATCTCAATTTGCTATTTTCTTTTCAACTTTATTCGAGTTTGTCCGAAATAAGTACGAAGTTGTTCTGAATTTATTTCTCGGAAAACCAAACTGTGCGTTTTAGAAAGAATTGAATCCGAAAAGTGTCCCTGTTAATATAGGATTCGTACCATATGGAACGCTCACAAGTGAAAGATATTTTGCGATAAGGGCCTGACTCAAATAGTTTCAAAAATGAGATTATTGGCTCAAAAAAACGGTAAATTTGTAACGCACATCCTGACGGAACGATATTTTCATCCTTTGATTTTCCAATTTTCTTTCCGTTAGCATGCCATAAGCAACTAACTTGTGCGCATGCGCAGTCGTATTAAGCTGGGGCGCTGTCGGCGCCTGACATATTTTAAGCGGATAGAAAATGGATGAGGATAACTACCAAATCAGAAATAAACTGATAAATATAAATCTTATAGAGTAATAAATATATATTTAAATAAATACCAATAGGTCAAAGTGTTGAATAAAAAATATAAAATGTTAAAGTTGGAAGATCAGTTGAGAAAACGTTAATGCAAGGCTGGACACTCTTTTTCTGATCCAGCTTCGGACTAACTCTAAACCTTTGGTTTTAGTTCACAAATTTATTCAGTTGATGAAAAAATTTCAATTTTTCTGTTCGGATCGAGTAGAACGTGTCTCTGCTATCTATTCTCGAGACCCTGGGCGTGGCACTGCAGCGGATGGCTGATGCTGAGAATATTGTTCAGTGGTTTGAGATGACAGGTCAATACTTTTGCCTGTGTTTGTCCTTTTGTTTATAACATGTATCTTTTTGTTTTTTGATGTAACCTTTACACAGATTCTAACATTTATAAAGGTTTGAGATATACCTAGACTTTTTATAGCAATGTGTTGATGGTCCATCTCTTGGGTCCGGAGTTAAAGTATCGATGACCCGCAGCTGTAGCCAAGCTTGTGATCTGGTCGTTGACTGAAGATAGTGTAGACTGATAATGACTGACGAATTTTAGCTTTTAACCTCAGACTTTACAACTGAAACCTTAACATGTAACTTTTAACTTCAACTTAAACTGATTTTTTTTCGTGATTGACCGTATTTATACACGTTGCTATTCTTTAGATCCACATGTGGAGGAGAAAGTACCAATGAAGTAAATAGTTGTAGGTTTAGTGGTTAATGCATGAGATTTCTATATATGGTGAATAGCGCAGCTTTTAAAATGCATGTATCTCTTTTCAAATATAGAGGAAAAAGAAGTTTTAGATGTAGTCGTATCACATATGAAGATTATGCATATTTTCATGATTATAATATATAGGCGTAATAACGTATAGGTGTAGATTCGTGGATCCTAACTTCTTGTTGGCTTCTGTAGGGCTATTTCTAAAAATAAAATAATTTTTTAACTTGTTTTTATACTGGATATCCGCTTACAATTGTCATGATAATTATCGATGAATGGCATTTCCAGGATGAAGATTTTAGTTCCTCATGCATAGGTATGCATGATGAAGACGTAAGAATGTTACAGATATGCCGTGCAGCTTCCAGTATTTTGGTTTCCCAGTATTTTTTGGTGTAGGAGATTGTTAATATTGTCGCTTTGTATCGTTATCTTAGTCATTTCTTGATGGATCCATAACTGGTGGGCGTCTTTTAGTTGTGCTAGTACAGCAAAATGTGACGCGTGGTATTTAAGCTATTGCGTTGTTCCTTTTAAATTTGGACCTTAGCATTGCGTATAAGATTTTAGAAAGATTGTTACAAAATTTAGATATGATCTTTCAAATTACTAGTTTATTTATTGAATATAAATGTAAAATCCATTCGTTTTAAATCATTATTATCATAAAAGCGGCGGAATTGAATTATTTAAATGTGTTATATCAACTTTATTTATATTTTCTCAGCATTAATATTCTCAGGACAAATATAGATTACTTATTGTATATTAAAATTAATGAACTGAAAAATATTTTAAATCATTTAAAGTCTTAAGTTAAAGTAACTTAGAAGTACTAAGTTGAAACACAATTTTTTAAACCATCTTTCTTAAGCTTTGTGCAATTACCGTTTCTGGAATTTCAGTGCCTGTTTAGGAAAGTTTAGATATGGTTTTTACATAAAGCTCTAGTGGTGCATCTCTGCAAATTTCTACAGAAATTTCTAACTAAGTAGATTTCAGAGTCTGATTTCAAAATAAATCGCATTATCCATTGAGTCCCAAAATGAAATATAAATCAGAAATAATTGCAAGTAAGCGAGAAGGCTCTTATTTATTTTGTTGTCCTATATTATTCATACAACGTTTTCCTAAAATAAATGTATGATAAGTACCTCTTGTCTCTTGTACAACCTCCAACGACAACTGTCTCTCTTCTTCTCTCTTTGATGCACTATTACACTTTTGCCTCTCAAACTCACCAAGCGTGGCTCAAGAAGATTTTGTAGTCAAGGAAAAAAAATTTTGAGGAAATTGGTGAATTTTCAAACAAAAAACACGAATTTTCAACAAAATAGTTGCATTTTCAACTATAAAATAAAATTTTCAACAATAAAATTATTCTGCAACGAAATCATTAAATTTTCCACTAACACAATTAAGTTTTGTGGCAAAAAAACGTAAATTTTTAACCATAAACGAAATCGTGAATTTCGTGTTGCATGGATTCATTTTCTACTAAAATAATGAATCTTAAGCCAACACATTGGATTTCAAAGAAAGCAGTTCAACATTTCACCAATCATTTGAATTCTAAACAAAGAAAACAAATGATCAACAAGAAATGGAATAGTTGATTTCTCAACCAAAAACATTTTAATTTTGAATCAAAAACGGTTGAATTTAACCAGAAAAGACGAATTTTAAAAATTGCGTTGTGAAAAACTTGAAAATCTTGTTCAGAAAATAAACTGAATTTGCCACAATACGGTAAGTGTCTCTAAAGTGCCCTAACTTATTTTGTCAACGAGAGTACGTTATTTCGGTTACTTCAGTGCTTCGGTACTTTTTCTTCAGAAGAGGGTTTGGGATTGAACAGGGGAGAAACTTGACAATACCTTTTTGTCCTTCTACATATAGCACTGCGATTTATGTTGACGAAATAAAGTTAGGTATGTACTTCTGTCTCCGGAAGAGAAAAATGCACAGTATGTCCTTTAGAGAACCGGACGGGAATGAATAAAAAATTCATAGCTGGTTTCTCAATGGCCTCGGCTACCATCCTCACAGCCACAATGGCTTCGATATTATCGTACATCGTTCCTTTCATCGCGCGTTTTATTTTGAGGAACAGGAAATAGTGCAGGGCCACAGGTCAGGCAAGTGCGGTGGATGTTGGGTCACAGGAAGTTGTTTTTTGTCCAAAAAATCACGAATAGCGTCAGTTCTGTCTGGAGGTACACTAGACCGTTCCATCGTGTTTTTGTGACGACGTATACAAATGTACTGACACTTAAAACCTTATATCTCCGAAACTAGCCAGACGATTTTGATGAACATTTAACAAAAGGTAGCTGATATGCTACCGCATGAATACATGTCATTAGGCAACAGATGGCGCCAGCATGAACGACGTGAAAAATCCCGTCCGGTTATTTAAACGACATACTGTGTATGTCGGCACAGATAATAATTAAAGCTTTATATGGGGAAAAGAGTACACATTAAAAATATAATTCTCTGTTTGTTGTTGCAGATTTGAGTTCACAATTTGACTGTTTACCTAATGGCGAACCTATTCCGTATTTTTCTCGTTCCGGAACTTCTTACTTTTCTGACAAGCATGATTCTCCTGAAATGTCTCTTCCTGCCTCTATAGCTTATTCTCCGCGTTTGCCGGTCCAGTCTTCTCCTGCTGCCGAGCCCCCTCTTCGTGCCAGGTCCAGGTCTCCTGCTGCTGAGCAATATTCTGTAAACCTACTTGAAGTTAAACGTAGCCAACTTAAATTTGTTCGGCTCATTCCCAACATAAATTCCAACCGGCAATTCGAATTACGAAGATACACTTTTCCTCTCGATAAACCACTTAAAGTGAAAGGAGAAAATAATTACCTTGTGCCAGTTCCAAAAGAAGACCTAACTGTATTATCAACATCTAATGGTGAAATCTTTGCAATAGTGGAAGATTATAAAAGGCTTCGTGCACTATATATATTGCACCACCGCCTTCAAAAACGAGTAAAAATAAACATGGATAGCGGCTTCGTTGAAGACATGACCCGAGAAGAAGTCAAGGAATGTCCTGCAGGCATACATCGCCAAATATCAAGTAATTTTCAAACAATAATGATAAAAAACTTTCGTCGACACCAATGATTAAATTATTTTACCTGCCTGCTGCCTGGACACTTTCTGATTGCGCACGTCTCTCAGATCACGCAATTCGCGCTCGTTCTTTATATTTCTCTCACTTTTGTACATAGACCTTTTAAAATTAAAGGTCAAGCTATTGTCAATTGTAATTTGATCAATTTTATGTCAAGAAATGGTCACCATAAAGTTTGCAGACTGTTTTTAGATGAATAATCATGTTTATAGAGATTCTGTTGCTTCTTCGTGTCGTTTTATCCAACAATTTAATTTTTTAATTTCTATGTTATTGTTCACAACGAAAAGAAAAATTACACCTTCGATAAAAAATGATCAATAACATAACAAATTTGTAGATCTTTTTTGGAGAACAATTTTGTTTATTCATTTTTTTGTACATATCTTGCATAGTTCGATCGCAAAATGGAATTTTTATATTTTTATATTCTCATCAATGAGAAGGTATGGATCAGATGTTTCGTCCATATTGGTGTTTTAAGTTACATCAACAGCGTTTAAATTTAACTTTGGCTAAACGACCAAAAGAATCTAACTGAATGAATGCAAAAAATATAACAAAAAATTTTTAAAGCAACATAAATATGCACTTTTTTATTTGAAGAAGAACCTAGATAAATAATTGCACCGAAATTGGTTGTAAAATATTTTCAGTTTATTAAAATAATAATTTTTTGAGTCAGTGATAACACATAGTATCGTTATCTTTTATTATTGTTTTAAAATTATTTGAGATTTGGCGGTTCAAGCATGCAGAAGATTCATCTACTTCTTCTCGAGTCATATCTTCAACAGCGCACAGTGTTTCAAAAAGTGGCGTTTCTGGACAAAAATCCACCGACAGGTCTCTTTCACATCAAATTGAACAAAAAGTTTCAGAAATAATTGCAGAATTATATATGTTCATATATTTAAAAAATGTAGACAAAAAAATCTTCATATAAATGATTGAACACACAAACAATATTTGTTTCAAGAAATTTCTGAACATGCAAATGAATAATCCATTATATTCAGTATCAAAACTTTATGTCCAAAACTAAAGGGTTATTATAAATACACGTATATGCAAGAAAATTAGATGGCAAATTAGCATGAAAATTTGTTATGTTAGGAATCTATTTTTTGTCTTAAATTTTTAAACAATTATTCATAATTTTCGCATTATAAAATATGTTTTCATTAACTTCAAGTAGTCCTAATGCAAGACGTAAACTTTTTATATATTTTTTCGCTAAAAAATAAAGTAGTCTGTGAAAAAATAAATAAACTTTGAAAAAATGCAAATAACGCTATTTTTTCATTTTTGTATGAAAAAAAATCATGAGAAACTATTTTTTTTTATTTCATCAACAATATTTTGTTTTTAGTCTTTCAACTTTTAAAACACGCAAAACAGTTTTAGAATTATGTGTTTTATATTGTTACTTCTATCGGATAAACAGTATCATTTTCACATTGCAGTAATACAAAGACCCGTATAGCTTCTTTTCTTGGTGATATAGTACAAGACATTGCAAATGCCACAACATTAAACTAATTCCAATCAAAGAAAAAATCGTTTATTAAGTTTGGACGTACTTGAAACAAAAGTATTCTGAACAGTTTTTTTGATGAAGTACCTAATTAGCTTGTGAAAAATTAGCATTCGAAAAATGCATACGTAAAAATAACTGCATCTGCATAGAGTTCTTCTTGGTCATATAATACACAAAAAAGCAAATACAACAACCTGAAACTTATTTTCATTTCAAAAACATTATAGGATATCATGTTATCATAAACAAAAGTAAATAAAAACATCTCTTTTAAATATATTTATTTATGACAATTATCAGTACAACTTACAAAATTATGTTTATCAATCGTAAAAGTATGTTTTCCATGAAGTTTGGAAGATTTTAAGACATAAAAAATTATGCACTAAAATGTCTTTCAGTTTAGAAACGTGGAATCCTTAAACTCCAAATTTTAAAACTCCCCGAAAAATGTAAACAATCAAAGATATAAGCTTTCTTTAATACAGATGTTCCATAATAATATAATTGACAGCAGAGAATCCTCATCAAATACTAGCGCTTTTAAGGATTATAGATGATGAGAATGTTTGAATTAAAAAGTATTTTCTACCATAAAAATTTAGCTCTTAATGTATAATATCTAGGTTAGTTAACTTTCTGCCTGAAAGTCTCCTACGGTGAGCTCCAGCTTTTCGGAAGATTTTGTTGTTGCCTTCTTGAGGTTCTTCTCTTCACCATCCAAACAGCAAATCAAAAACTCTGATGATGTCACATGAATCAGAAGTTTATGTTCTGATGAAGGCATTTTGTAACAAGAGTACAGTTTTATGCATCGTTATGCTGTTTTACAGCAATGAGCTTTGAGCTAATCACATTCTATCTTTTTACTACAAGTAGGTACTTATTATATTACGTGGAATTGTTTGATTAATTGCTCATCCAATCCTAAGCATTGAACCAAAATTACAGCTTGGCTGAAAAAGGTGTGTGCTATATTAATATTATTTGTAGTGCCAGCATCGTGCTTTACTACATCTACAGTTAACGATAATTTAGCTTTTAATCAATATGATTATCATCATCAATTTCTTATTTTTCTTAAGAAGAACATTTCTCTCTCGTAGTTTGCTGTTCACTGGCACCGTCCATACTCCATTTACCAACAGGAGTTAGTTTCTTTACTGACAATTTTTTTATCTCATTTTCGTTGAACTAAAACAAAAGAATTTTCTTTGCCTTGTGTTTTAAAAACGGTATGAAATCTAATTCTGCTTCAGATTGCGATACTTCTACATGTGCTATGAGAAAATATTTTGTGTTGCAGTACGTCAATAATATAGAATTTAAATTCTTAATTATAGTAAGAACTCATTATATGTTTATTTTTTTATGTTAAAGAACCACTAAAATATGGGATAATTTCCAAATTAGTTGTGCGCACTAGTTTATTGCCTATCATAACCACGGAATATCGGATATCAAAAACACTCTATAGTTTGTTGAAAATTTATTCATATAACAGTAGAAGAAAATTTTATATCAATTGAGTACAAGCATTTGCGCATGAAGCTTTTGCAAGGTTGTTTAATACTGAACAATATTATGTCATCACAATAATAAATTTAACATTTTTAAGCTTTACTTTAAATTATAAAGTTCATTAAAGATTTATAGAAATTTTTACATGCTTTATGAGATGTGAAAAAAATTAGAAAAGTCAATATTGGTCAATGAAAAAAATTACATTTTTTACAAGAAGCTTTTACTTACTGTCAGTTTTACCCAAATTTGGTTTTATTTCTAAAATATAAAATTTCATTGTCTTCCGTCACTCTAAAATTCTGTTCATGTTTTTTTTCTGACTCATGGAGGTATTTGATAGTAAAAGGACAGAAAAGAAATTTATTTTAGGTTCAAGTGGAAAATTGAACTTAACGACAAATTTCTATTTCATGGAAAAGATAATGTAAATTGTGATATCAGTTACAACGAGTTTCGTAATAATATTTTTTTCCTTGAAAGTGACTCTAATGAAATGTAAACATCTGAGAACGACAATCTCAACGCCTATAATAATAATCTAAGAGATAACGTATTTAGGGCATACATAATATAATTCAATAAGGCACTAGAATATTGTTCAGTTACACTGTTGATTAAATTCTTTATTAATACATTAATTACATTTTCCTATAATCAGAAAAAGATGAGTGTTTCTACTCTAGTCTTATCTTTAGCGGTTATCTTTCATTCTTCTGGTGAATATAATAATATACCTATAATTTCAAATACATTTCTAAGTAATACGCAAATCAGAATTTGTGAGGCTTGAAGTACATTCTATCTTAATTTGCTATTTTCTTTCAAACATTATTCGAGTTTGTATAAAATAAGTAAAAATTTCATCTGGATTTCTTCCGTGGGAATCCAGAATGTGCGCATTATAAAAAAATGAATTTAAAGGTGTCCCTATTGATATGGAATTCGTACCATATGGGACGCTCCCACCTGAAAGGCAGCATGCCAGAAGGGTCTAACCCACAAAGATTCTCACAAAATAATTTTTACTTATTTTTACTTATTCATTAAACATTAATAATTTTATAAATGTTAAGAACTTTATTATTATGTTTAATTATTACAAACAAATTGTTGTACTTAATTGTTAAAAACATTTTTTTCTCATCTACAATTTGTTAGACTGACTGCTCAATCCATATAGTCACCAATTATCATCACGCGTCAACAATTCATGTTGTTAAAAACAATTTTATGAGCAATTATTGAATTTTTGTTTTTATCTCTCGGTCACTCTTTTTCCCATTTGGCCAAATTTAAACTGTTTTAGAAATGATTTTCAACTTCGAAATATTGTGAGAAGTAAATAAATTTAATTGATGCTAAAATATAAATGAAGCAAATAACTTAACTGTACGATTTTTCCTAGAAAAAAGGTACTTTCTACAGTAAATGTTCTTAGAATTAAGCTAATATGGGTATTCCATTACGATATTTTGCTAATAATTTGATTGAAAATTATTGTAAATAAATTATTAGACAAATGTGCAACAATTAAAGTTTCCTACACAAAAAGTTGATTTTTTCTAATAAGTGTTCTGAGTACGTAGATATTGATGTAATAACAAAAATAAAGAAAGGGAAAATATGTAATTATTATCCATTATATTTTAAAATTCACTTATAACAATCATGAATTTAATTAGCAGTAAAATATCCTAATAGAATATTAATATTAACTCAAAATGAAAAATAAAAAAAGGTGTTTCGGGTTTCAATCGTGTGCAAAACTACAAATCTTGCCGACTTTTCATAAACATTACAGTTCAATTCTTCAGGGCTAGCCTGATACTGAAGTTTTCAATAATGTTGTTCTTATATATACTCTTAACAATGCCTGTGATTGGTCAGAGCACCCCAGCGTGAAAGCTACTCATACCTGATTAGTCAATCAAGCCTTGTTAAAAAAAACCCGGGAGGACGGAAAGCCAAATCGGATTGGTATTATGTCCGTTGTCCCTATTGATGTTAGTAGGGTGTTTTAAGATTTCATCTGGTTCCATATGTTCTCTTGGAAAAATATGGTATGTTTTGCGATTACTGATGTTTTGTCAGATAAAATGCTATGTCCTGTTTCGATATGATGCTCAACTACTTCTGATTGAG
>JAUELO010047363.1:0-10181 GCA_032357855.1 Amphibolips quercusostensackenii | reverse complement strand
CAATCAAGTAGTTGAATTTTCAACAAAAATGGTTAATTCTCAATTAAAAATGTAATACTTGATACTTCAAACAAAAAGTACTTTTATTTTGAATAAAAAACAGTTCGATTCAACCAAAAAAGACGATTTTTCATCCAAAGAGTTGAATTTTCAACCAAATAGTTGAATTTTCTACCAAATTTTCAACAATAGTTCAATTTTCTACTAAAAGAAGGTACATTTTCAAACAAAAGTGAAATAGTTTAATATTCAGATAAAAAATTAATTTTTAGCCTAAAAAACAAATTTCTTATAAACTAGTTAAATATTCAACCAAAGAGATAAAATTTTCAACTAAAATAAAAATCTTCAACCAAGAAGATGAATTTTCAACCAAGAAAGAAATATCCTCAATTAAAAATGTAACCTTTGATATTTCAAACAACAAATTTGTTTTTATTTAAAATACAAAAACAGTTAAAATAAAAAAAGACACATTTTCAAGAAATTAATTGAATCCTCAACCAAAAAGATTACATTTTCACCACAAAAGATAAATTTTCAGACCAAAAAGACCATTTTTTTACAAAACTATTAAATATTAAGCTAAAATTATAAATTTTCCACACGAAAATTCATTTTGAACCAAATACTTAAATTTTCTAACAAATTGTTGAATTTTAAAGCCAAAAAGACAAATTTTTTACAAAACTATTGAATTTTCAACCAAACGATTGCATTTTTAACCCAAAAAGATGAAATTTCTACCAAAGGAGATAAATTTTCAGACCAAAAAGACCATTTTTTGTTACAAAACTATTAAATTTTTAAGCCAAAATTATAAATTTTTGACACAAAAATTAACTTTGAACCCAATACTTGAATTTTATAACAGATTGTTGAATTTTTAAGCCAAAAAGACAAATTTTCTACAAAACTATTGCATTTTTAACCAAACGATTGCATTTTTAAGCAAAAAATTACATTTTCACGAAAAGATATGAATTTTCAAACCAAAAAGACCATTCTTTTACAAAACTATTAAATTTTTATGCCGAAATTATAAATCTTTCACATAAAAATTAATTTTTAACCAAATACTTAAATTTTCTAACAAATTGTTGAAATTTTAAGCCAAAAAGACAAATTGTGTACAAAACCATTAAATTTTCAACCAAACTGTTGCATTTTTAACCAAAAAAGATAAAATATATGCTAAAGGAGATAAATTTTCAAACCAGAAATACAAAGATTCTACAACAAAAATTGCACTATCAACCCACGATTATAAATTATCAACACAAAAGTTCTTTTCCAACCAAACAGTTGAATTTTCTACCAAATTGTTAAATTTTCAAGCCAAAAAGATGAATTTTCTGCAAAACAGTTGAATAGTCAACAAAAAACGATTGCATTTTTAACCAAACAAGATTAAATTTCTACCAAAACAGATAAATTTTTAAACCATAAAGAAAATTTTTCTACACAAAAAATTTAATTATCACCCAGAAATCATCCATTTTCAACAATAAAGTTTACTTTCAATTGAATAGAGGCGAAATTTTAACCAAACTAACTGTTATATTGTTGTATTTTTAATCAGAATAATGAATTTTCAACCAAGAAGATTTATCTTCTACCACAAGATATTAAATTTAAAAACATACATGAATTTTCAAAAAAGTAGTTGGGTTTTCAACCAAAATGATAAATTTTTAATCAAGAAGATCAATTTTCTGCTACAAAAGAAGAATTTTCAACAAAATAGTTTGAATTTTAACCAAAAAATATAAATCTACAACTGAAAATATAATAATTGAATAGCTAGATAAAAAAAAAATTTAACCAAACAAAAACGAATTTTCCCAAAAATAGTTCAATTTTGAATAAAAAAAATAAACTTTAAACTAAAATGATAAATCTTCAACAAATAAATGCATTTTTAACAAAGTGGTTCAATTGTCAACCAAAAAAGATGAAAATTTTTAATCAAAATCAGTCGAATTCATAAAAAAACTAAAAAAATGTTTTAAATTTTAAATCGAAAACAGTTTAATTAATTTGAAAAAAAATCAGCAATATAGTTGTATTTTCAACCAGAATAATGAATTTTCAACCAATAAGATTAATTTTTTACCACAAAAGTCGAATTTTCAAAAAAGTACATGAATTTTTAACGGAGCTATTGAATTTTTAACTAAAAAAAAAATTTACGTAAAAATGGAAGAGTTAAATTTTTAGAAAAAAAAACTTATTTTCAACCAAACAAAAACGAATTTCCCACAAAATATTTAAATTTCTAACCAAAGAGATGAATTTCCAACTAAAATGATAAATCTTTAACAAAAAAATGAATTTTCAATAAAGTAGTTTCACTGGCAACAAACAAAAATTTAATTTTTAAACAAAAACAGTTGAATTCATAAAGAAAAAAAATTTTCTATCAAAGCGTTAAATTTTTAATTAAAGTAGATGAAATAAATTTTCAATAAAAATAGAATAACTGAGTTTCCAAATGAAAAATTAATTTTCAACCAAAACAGATGAATTCTAAATGAAATATATATAAGTTGATATTTCAACTAAAAGAGTCTTTAATTTCAAATCAAAAACAGTTCAATTAAATATAAAATTTTTTTTTTAAATGCAGTTGTGTTTTCAACCAAAATGATAAATTTTCGACCAAGAAGATTAATTTTCTACCACAAGAGATAAAATTTCCAAAAATACATGAATTTTCGAAAAAATAGTTGGATTTTTAACGAAAATGATGAATTTTCATTTAAATAGATTAATTTTCTACTAAAAAAGACGAATCCTTAACAAAATAGTTTAAATTTGAACTAAAAAATATAAGTCTACAACTAAAAAAAAAAATACTTAAATATTCAGATTAAAAAATAATAATTTTCAAGTAAACAAAAACGAACTTTCCAAAAAATATTTAAATCTTAAGCCAAAGGGATGAATTTTCAACTAAAGTGATAAATCTTCCATAAAAAAATAAATTTTTAATAAAGCAGTTTAACTAACAACAAAAAAGATATGAATTTTTTATCAAAAACAGTTAAATTTATATATAAAAAAAAAAGAATTTTCAAGCAAAGCGTTAAATTTTGAACCAAAGTAGATTAAATAGATAAATTTTCAATAAAAAATAAAATTGTTAAATTTTCAATTAAAAAAATTTATTTTTAACCTAAAAAGATTAATTC
Source organism: Amphibolips quercusostensackenii (assembly GCA_032357855.1). Lineage (NCBI taxonomy): Eukaryota > Metazoa > Arthropoda > Insecta > Hymenoptera > Cynipidae > Amphibolips > Amphibolips quercusostensackenii. The sequence continues at coordinate 6,987 of JAUELO010047363.1, read as the reverse complement.
TGCACGAAATATGTAATAGTTGATACTTCGGATAAAATGGATTTTTTCAAATGATCAAAGACAGTTTAATTCAACCAAAAATAACGGATTTTCGAAAAAATAGTTGGATTTTCAGCCAAAATTATGAATTTTCAACCAAAAAGATTAATTTTCTATCAAAAAAGACGAATTTTCGACAAAATAGTTTAAATTTAAACTAAAAAATATAATCTATAAATAAAAAAAGAATACTTGAATATTCAGATAAAAAAATAATGATTTTCAACCAAACAAAAACTAATTTTCCACAAAGTAGTTCAATTATAAACCAAAGAGATGAATTTTTAACCAAAATGATAAATCTTCAACAAAAAAATTGATTTTTAATAAAGTAGTCCAACTATCAACAAAAAAGATTTTAATTTTTAAACAAAATCAGTTGAATTCATAAAAAAAATTGCAAAGAAAGACTTGAATCTTTAACCAAAGTAAATGAAATAGATAAATATTCAATTCAAAATGAAATTAAATTTGCAGTTAACACAATTAATTTTCAACCAAAAAAGATTAATTTTTAACAAAATATGTAATAGTTGATATTTCGAAAAAAAGGGATTTTCATTTATAATCAAAGGCAGTTTAATTCAACCATAAAAGGCGAATTTTCAATCAAATATTTAAAATTCACATTAAAAAATATAAATCTACAACTAAAAATAGAATACTTAAATATTCAGATAAAAAAAAAAAAATAATTTCGAACCAAAAAAAAATTAATTTCTTCACAAAATAGTTACATTTCCAAAAAAAGAGATAAATAGTTAAATTTCCAATTTAAAAAATTAATTTTTAACAAAAAAAAGATGAATTCTAAACGAAATATGTAATAGCTGATATTCTAACTAAAAGAGGGGTTTAATTTTCATTCGAAAACAGTTAATTTACACCAAATTTTTTTTTTTTTTTGAAAAATGTTGTATTTTCAACCAACATAATAAATTTCCAACTAAGAAGTTTAATTTTCTACCACAAAAGACGAAATTTCAAATACTTTAATTTTCGAAAAATTGTTGGATTTTCAACAAAAACTATGAACTTTCATCCAAAAAGATTAATTTTCTACTACAAAAGACAAAATTTCAAATAAGTACATAAATTTTCAAAAAAATAGTTGGATTTTTAACCAAAATTTTGAATTTTCATCCGAATAGATTAATTTTTTACTACAAAAGACGAATTTTCAACATATAGTTTAAATTTCAACTAAAAAATTTAAATCTACAACTAAGAATAAAATACTTAAATATTTAGATAAAAAATAATAATTGTTAACCAAAGCGTTGAATTTGCGATCAAAATAGATTAAATAAATTTGCAATAAAAAATGGAATAGTTAAATTTTTAATTAAAAAAATTAATTTTCAACAAAAAAAGATGAATTCTGAATAAAATATGTAATAGTTGATATTTCAAATAAAAAAGGTTTTTAACTTTTAATTTAAATCTGAAACAGTTTAATTCAATTAAAAAAGACAAATATTTCAACAATGTAATTGGATCTTCAACCAAAATAATAAATTTCCAACCAAGAAGATTAATTTTCTGCCAAAAAAGATGAATAAAAAAAAATACATGGATTTTCAAATCAGTAGTTAAATTTTTATGTAACTAAGAAAGATTAATTTTCATGTAAAAATGAAATAGTTAAATTTCCAGATAAAAAATTAATTTTCGACAAAAAAAGATTTTAATTTAAAACAAAAAAACATTTAAATTATGAAAAAAAATGAATGTTCAACCAACAAGTATTTTTCAGATAAGAAAGAAAAAATGTCAACCAAATTGTTCAACTGTCAACCAAAAAAAAATCTATAAATAAGTTACTTTTGTCATACGAAAATACGAATTATCCACTAAACAGTTAATTTTTAATCAAATATGGCTGAATTTGGAACAAAATAATTAAATTTCCAATACAATAATTTATGTAATTTCAAACCAAAAAATATTAATGCTGAAGCAAAAATAAAAAAGTAAACTTTTGAGCCAAAAAAAATTATTTTTCAACAAAAAAGTTGCATTTTCTTATTGGGTTCTATTAATTTAAATCACATAAATGTGAAAAAAGGAAAAAATTCAGAACAGGGGAAAAGACTGTGAGGCCTGCGATAAACAAAAAAAGGAAATTTGATCATTTTTAGACTACAAAATAATAGTTTAAATAAACACCGAAGTTCATATTTTAATACTTTAAATATTAGGTTAGAAAACTTGAAATTTGGTTGAAAAATAGCAATAGGTAAAAAAAATAGGTAAACATCTTTTGAACCCAAATTCGGTAAATTTACAGCTGATTTACAAAATTTAGATCCATTTTACGAATTTAACATAATTTGAAAATTATAGGTTAGGAACGTGTTTACTTACCAAAATGTTACAAAAGCTACAATAAACATATCATTCCCGAAAAAATCTTATTCACAAATTCATATTTATACGAAAATGAGTACGAAAACTGTAAAAATCCTTTAAAAAATTACTTTTTATTGCAAATATTGAGTGATTGTGTCGTATGTTTTTATCGTTTTTTCAGACGTGACGTCGACATCACTGCGCATGCGTTACACTGGCACTTGGCAGACTCATTAGCTGTAAATGGCGCGCTTTTTTAAAATTCTTGATTGTGTAAATGAATTTTTTATTATAAATCATTATTTCAGAATGAATAAAATTGATTTTCCGATCACAAAATAGACTTTTAGAATAAAAATTAAATAAATTATTTAATTCAACTCTTTACAAATGAATTATTAATTTTATGTTTAAACGAAGAATTACTTTTCTTTTACCAAATTGAATTAAAAATAATGTATTCTATTTATGTTTTTTATAATTATCATATATTGTAAAAAATTGATTCGCATATTTAAACATTTCAAATAGCGATTAACATCCAATAAGACTGCTGATGCGACGCATGCGCAATGCTTAGATACACTGCAGCAGACGACACAAACAGTAGCGCTCCTAGTGTCAGAATTAAGAACCGTGAGTGCGGAACTGCGGAATTATTTTTCTGCAGATGCAGTATTTTTCTCATTTACGAAAGTTTTCCTCAATTTTTTTGAGATGGTCCCCCAATTTTGTGAATTTTACTGTAAATTGTGGTCAAGTAATACATCGTAAAATTTCCTGATTTTTTTTGCTTCCTGATTAGTGTCAAATCAATCATTAATCTCAAGTGAACAAAGGGCAAGGGCTGTCTGACAATCTTCTGCGTGCCAAGATATTCTGAGAAGGTATAATATGTGTGGATTATATTTTATAACTTATAATCTTATATCATGCGAAATTCAGTCATATTTAGACATTTAGTTTCGCTACAAATTTAGAGAACTCATTTTATGATTACGTCAGATTTTTGCCGATTTTTTTTATTTTTCTTCTCGATATTTTCTTATAGGTAATTGGTACATTTTTTGAATGCATTTGAATTAATATTTATATTTGAAAATATATAGAATCATATATTTTTTATATTATATTTTTTTAATATTCAATGTTCAGTCTGGATCGTTTTGGAAGTTTTAAAGTTTCAAGTGTCTGAATTTTATTTTTTATTACAACTGTCTAAAAGATTCATCTTTTTTGGTTGAAAATTCAACTGGTGGAAAATGAAACTGTTTTTGGTGGAAGTTTAATCTTCTTTGATTAAAAATTCGACCATTTGATTGCACATTCATCTTTGTAGGTTGAAAATAATTGTTGTTTTTTTATTCAACATTTTGTTAAAAACTTATCTTTCTTGGTTCAAAATTAACTTTTTGGTCAAAGTTCGTCTTTTTGGATAGAAAATTTCTTCCTTTGGATTAAAAATTTATCTTTTGGTTGAAAATTTTATTATTTCGTTGAAAATTCGACTATTTTGTCAAAAATTCAACTTTTTGGCTGAAAATTCGTCTTTTTAAACAGAAAATTTATTCTTTTATATTAAAAAAATCATCTTTTGGTTGAAAATTTAATACTTTGTTGAAAATTCAACTATTTTGTCGAAAATCTATTTTTTGAGTCAAAAACTAAAATTTTGGGTGTAAATTCGTCTTTTTGGATAAAGAATTCATCTTTTGGTTAAAAATTCTACTATTTCGTTAAAAATTCAATTATTTTGTCAAAGATCCATTTTTTTTGTAAAAAATCAACTTTTTGCTTGAAAATTCGTCTTTTTGGATATAAGTTTCGTTCTTTTGGATTAAAAATTTATTTTTTGCTTGAAAAATTCTACTTTTTTGTCAAAAATCCATCTTTTTTGTCAAAAATTTAACTTTTTAGTTGAAAAATCGTCTTTTTGGATAGAAAATTCGTTCCTTTGGATTAAAAATTTATTTTTTGCTTGAAAAAATCGACTATTTTGTTAAAAATTCAACTATTTTGTCAAAGATCCATTTTTTATCAATAAATCAACTTTTTGGTTGAAAATTCGTCTTTTTAAATAGAAAATTCGTTCTTTCGAAATCAAAATTTATTTTTTGGTTGATATTTCTATTTTGTTGAAAATTTAAATATTTTCTCAAATATCCATCTTTTTTCTCAAAAAGTATACTTCTTATTTGAAAATTCGTCTTTTTGTATATAAAATTTATTATTTTGAATTAAAAATTCATCTTTTAGTTGAAAAGGCTGCTATTATATTTTGGATTTAGAATTTTTTTAAATTTTTACTATTTTTTTGAAAATTTACCTATTTTGTCAAAAAATCAACTTTTTGGCTAAAACTCGTCAGTTGAAATAGCTGAAATAGTCTTTTTAATTAGTTGAGAATTCAATTACTAGGATGAAAATTCAAATAAAAATTGAAATATTTTGTTAAACATTATTATTTTTTGGTAGAAAATTAATTTTTTTGCTGAAATTTAATGTCTTTGCTTGAAAATTAGTTCTTTTTATTGAAAATTAATTTTTTAACTAAAAATTTAACTGAATTTTCTGTAGAAAAATTCGTTTTTGATAGACAGTTAATCTTTTTGGTTGAAAATTCATTTATTTGACTGAAAATTTAACTGTTTCGTTGAAATTTTTTTTACTTGTTTAAAAACTTATTTCTCTGACTGAAAATTAAACTATTCTATTTATTGTTGAAAATTTATCATTTTTAGTTGAAAATTCATCTACTTTGTAGAAAAATTTCTTTTTTTTTTATAGAAAATCATCCTTTTTTGGTTGAAAATTCATGTATATTGTTAAAAATTATTCCTTTTTGGTAGAAAATTAATCTTTTGGCTGAAAATTCATTTCATTGGTTGAAAATTAGTTCTTTTTATCGAAAATTAATTTTTTCGAATAAAAATTTTACTACATTTTTCGTCTTTTGGATTAAAAATTTATCTTTTGGTTAAAAATTGTACTATTTTGTTGAAAATTTAACTGTTTTGTCAAATATCCATCTTTTTAGTCAAAAATTATACTTTTTCTTCTGAAATTCGTCTTTTTGTATATCAAAATTTGTTCTTTTGTATTGAAAATTCAACGATTTTTTGAAAATTCATCTTTTTGGTCAAAAATTCAACTTTTTGGTTAATAATTCGTCTTTTTGGATAGAAAATTCGTTCTTTTGGATTAATAATTCGTCTTCTGGCTGAAACTTTTTGTCTGAAAATTCGTCTTTTTTAATAGAAAATTTATTCTTTTATGTTGAAAAATCATCTGTTAATTGAAAAATTCTACTATTTTGTTAAAAATTCAACTATCCTGTCGCAAATCTATCTTTTGAGTCAAAACTAAACTTTTTAGTTGAAAATTAATCTTTTTGGATAGAAAATTCATTCTTTTGGATTAAAAATTCATATTTTGGTTAAAAATGGTGTCATTTTGTTAAAAATTCAACTATTTTGTCGAAGATCCATGTTTTTGTCAGAAAAATAAACTTTTTGTTTAAAAATTCGTTTTTTTGGATAGAAATTTCGTTCTTTTGTATTGAAAATTTATCTTTTGGTTGAAAATTCAACAATTTTGTCAAAAATCCATCTTGTTGATCAAAAATTTAACTTTTTGGTTGAAAATTTGTCTTTTTGGATAGAAAATTCGTTCTTTCGGATTCATAATTTATTTTTTGTTTGAAATTTCTACTCTTTTGTTGAAAATTCAACTATTTTGTCAAATATCCATATTTTTGGACAAAAATTATACTTTTTGTTTAAAAATTTGTCTTTTTGTGTATGAAATTTGTTGTTTGGAATAAAAATTCGTCTTTTTCTTGAAAAGTCTACTATTATATTTTGGATTCAGAATTTGTTAAAATTTTCACAATTTTTTTGAAAATTTACGTATTTTGTCAAAAATCTATCTTTTTCGTCAAAAATTCAATTTTCGCTTGAAAATTCGTCTTTTTGGATAAAAAATTTATTCTTTTGGATTAAGAATTCATCTCTTGGTTGAAAGTTCGACTATTTCGTTGAAAATTCCACTATTTTGTCAAAAGATCCATTTTTTTGGTCAAAAAATCAACTTTTTGGTAAAAAATTCATCTTTTTGAATATAAAATTCGTTCTTCTGGATTATTAATTCATCTTTTGGTTAATAATTCTACTATTTTTAAAAAAACCAATTATTTTCTCAAAAATCCATCTTTTTAGTAAAAAATTCCACTTTTTGGTAGAAAATTCGTCTTTTTTGGATAGAAAATTCGTTCTTTGGATTGAAAACTCTTCGTTTGCTTCAACAGTCTACTGTTATATTTTGGGTTCGGAATTCATTAAAAATTCTACTATTTTGTTGCAAATGTAACTATTTTGTCAAAAATCCATCTTTTTGGGCAAAAATTCAACATTTTGGTTGAAAATTCGTTCTTTTGGATTAAAAATTCATCATTTGGTTAAAAATTCTACTATTTAATTGAAAATTCAACTATTTTGTCAAAGAATGAGTTAAATTTTTATCCAAAGAAGATTCCAGTTTACTTTCCAACACAAAAATAAGAATTTTAAACAATAAGTTGATTCCCTGCTAAATAGT
>JAUELO010047331.1:0-10181 GCA_032357855.1 Amphibolips quercusostensackenii | reverse complement strand
AACAGCGGCCCTTTGCTTCTGGCTTAGACGTAGAACCCCCTCTTTTCCCATGAGAGTACAAAGAAGAGAAGGCTGATTTGGCCTCAGCAATTCTTTGCCCGATTTCTCTGCGTTCTTAGCCGTTTTGACACGTTCTCCGAAGTCGTTCCCGAAAAGGTGGGTGCCTCTATCACAATCTTCAGCGACAGTCTTCACAATTGGGTTTAATTTAGGGATGATAAAAGTACGCCTTGCACAGGACATCCTATAGTGCAGATCAGTAGGGAGCCTGCCAGAGTCTCCTAACAAAAACCGAGTAGGTTAAAAAGATTCAAAGAAGGCTGATCGGTTATTTTCTTCTCTTTCTTTAGAATTTTGGTGAGACAGAGACAGATTGCGGCCACACCAGCGCTTAGCTGTGACTGTGTGCTCCTTTGATAGCTGTCCTTTTTTATGTTGTTGGATTTTTTTCCTAGAATTTTTTTCTTTCTTATTTCAAAAGCCCTGATTTAAGAATCTTTGTCAGCACTCCAGCTAAAGAACCGTGTATCTCCGGTCCTAAAGCGACAGTCATTATTTCAGCTGAACGATTCATTGGTGACTGCTCAGATGTTCACGCTTCTCAGATGTTGAGCAATATGAGCTACATTTACGTTGACTATGAGCCTGATTGTGTTTTCTTTCTCGGGAACTGAAGAAAGAACCACCTTTTTTAGGAGAGGTTTTATCCAAAGTGGAGGATGTTGAGGACGATGCGTCGTAAGACGAGAACGTTGAATAGCGGCGTGGCCGCTTCCTTGGGGGTTTGCGGTAATGATTACGACTATAACGTGGGGCACATCTCATGTGACGCTCAGCGACTTGCTTGCTGTATCTAGATTTTCTTGAGCGATGTCCCCTCGATTTTTGGTACATTTTGGTGGGACGGTGTCGACCATGACGTGACGAGCCTCGCGAACTGTGTTGGCCACTAATCACGTCTCTCCGATATTTACGTGCTTCACATGATCTCGATCGATGTCTGCTATGCGAGGAGCGTTCAGCTCGCGCTCTTCTCCTATACAGCTTAGAAACAAAATATTTTTCTAAATTGTGGCCGCGAGACGTTTTTGAGCGGCGGTCTCCGGAATGGACACGCTTAACCGAATTGCGACCCATGCTACAAAAATAATGGGAACGCAATAAACACTTTAATTCTAAACACATTAATTAATAAAAGCACCACTAGAAATTTGACGCGTGTGGTCAGAGTTGCACAGAAAAGCGTAATGAGAAAATAGGAGAATACGGACCAGGCGGTCCCTGGAGACAGCGGAAAAAAACAATAACTTAAAAATATCTGTGGTTAAGAGTCGAGCAACTAACGTTACTATATTTGATCTAGAAGACGAGACGACGCAGCATAATTTTCAAATGATTTCCATAATTTATAAATATTCTGACAAATTTCACAAATTTTTGCTGATTTTGATAAATTCCCAGAAATTTTTCAAAGCTTTGAAAAATTATAAGGTATTCTAAAAGATTTAAAGGAACTCTTTGATTGTTGTTATTGATTTATACTTTTAAAATGTTGTATGTCAATTAAAATGGAGAGAGAAATGTTACTACATGAAATATTTAATAATTATTTATCGAGAAATTGTAATTCAAATTTTATTAAAGTTAAATATTTAATGAAAACTCAGTCGAATTTCTTTTAAAACAAAAAAAAGTATACTAAGTGAAAAAATATATTTGCTTACCAGCATAAATGTTAAATTTATTCTTCATAATAAAGCATTGACGCGTTTCGAACTGGTTTTCATTTTTTTTAAAGATGCGAAAAGTGCAAAAATTTGCAAGAATCATCAGGGACGACTCAAAAATAAAAAAAAAAAATAAAATTCATGACACTCTAAAATTTTTGAATTAGAAAATTCCTGGATGATAAGATTCCCGACAAAAAACTGATGAAATATAAAATTTTTTAACTAAAAATTTCCCGAATGGAAACTTAAAAAAAAGTCTTTTAATAGATATTATTTATTTATTTTTTGGAAGTACAATAATCAAATATTTTTACCAAAGACAATTTTCTTGAATGTTAACGGTTTTCAAATATTATTGTTTCAATAAAAATAACTATAAATGTATAAAAATTGTATGAAAAAATAAATTTTAACACACGTGCGAACAAAATTAACAGAAATCAACTAAGCACTGATTTTTCTCCAAGTTTCTTTTTTAAAAATTCAAAATTCGATTTTTGAGTACGTTTTATTGTCATTTTTCTATGCACATTTTCAAACAAAATTTTTTGTCCAGACATACATTTTTTCAATTATTGTTATTTCAAATTAAAACAATAATTTTTTAAAACTTTAAACATCAACAAAATTTGTTTCTTTTATAAAAAATCAGCTTCTTATATTTAAAAAAAATAATATTTATCAACCAAAGAAGTTTTTTATTGTTTACATTCAGGAATTTTATAATTCAGAAATTTTCTAGTTCGGATATTTTATAATTCGGCAATTTACGGTCGGGAATTTTCCAGATCGTCATTTTTAAATTTCGGCAATTTTTTCATTGTGGAATTTTTCAACTAAAAAATTTTACAGTTTCAGGAAATTTGATTTTTCAGCTGTCCCTTGAAATCGTCGACAATTTTTGTATTTTTCACATCTTAAGAAAGAACTAAAAGCCAGTTTGAAACGCGTAGGTGCTTTATTATAAAAAATAAATTCTACATCTATGCTGGTATTTGAAAATATACATATTTCTATTTTTTATATTTCTATTAATTACCTCTATTCATAATCAGTGTCTATTTAATATTTAACTTTCATGGAATTTGAATTACAATTTCTCGGTAAATAAATTTCAGATATTTCAAATTGTACCTGTAATAAAATAAAATCATCCATTTTTATTAATATACAACATTTTTTATGCATGAGTTAGTAGCAATAATTTAAAAAAAATTACATCAAATAACATGACATTTTTTATTTACTAAATACTCATTTTAATTTATTACCTAATGCTTAGAATATATTGAAAACCATCCACGTACCACTTGAACATGTTGAATTATAATTATTTTTAATTATTAATTTTAAATAAAAAATGGTGTTTTGCAAAATATCAAATAAGCGCTCCAACGGCAGCCAATAAAGCGCCTTATTCGACGCATGCGCAGTAGAGCAGAGGTTTCGCATTGGGAGAACTGCCGACGACTCCGTCGAAAAGTGTCTTCCATATGAATACGCCCTTATGTTGACAACTTTGCTACCCAACCTGCAAATGATATTTAAGATGTCATTATATCTATTTTAATTAAAGTATTATTCCATACTTTAATTTTCTTCATCAAGTTATGTTCATCAGAGTTCGATTACGTGTGTGCTTTAAGTTAAATATTATGTTATTAATTAAAAAAAATTTCGAAATGGGCAAAGCGAAAAATAGATTGTTCATAAATAGGCTCAATTACAATTGGTATAATTTAAAACCGCAATTAAGGTATCATACAGAGCTTATTTATCGCTTTGGGTTTCTTTTCAGCAAGTGGGGTTAAATTTTCTAGCAGCTCATTTGAAACAAAAAATTGGTTCTAATAAAAACTCCAGTTTTTTCTGTGTTAGAATTCCATTTAATTTTACTTATTTTCAAAGTTTTCTAGAAATCCTTTAAAATTGATCTTAAAATCTTTGGGAATACCGCAAAACTTTTCGAAGGCCTTTAAAATTTCAATGAATTCTTTGTGATCTGTTGAACCGGTAATTTTTTGGTTTCCGGTACTGATGAAGATATTCTAATCTATTTTCCATGCTGACAATAAGAAGTTTGATAAAAATTTTGAATAAATGTTTAAGTTCAAAATATGTATATATGTGTGAATATAAATGTGTGTATGTATATGTATAAGATAAATATGCCCCAAATAAAGTAATCTTTTTTCAACATGGTAGGAATTTTAATGCCGAATCGTTCCACATTGTCTTTAAAATAACAATCTGTTGTGCGTGTTTGATTGTAAGTTAAACTGTTATATCAATTATGAATTCAAAACCTCTGTTAGCAATTAATCTTATTTCATCCGCGTGTTCGTTCTTTTCCAACAATATTTGTAACTGGATTAAAAATAAAAAAGACTAGTTTACCTTTGAATTATTTTCCCCAACCCGAAACGCAATTATGAAATATTAAAAACCTAGGAAATACATTGTAATCCTGGAGGATCGAGCGAAATTTCAAGAAAAATAAATAAAAGTAAATAAGTGTAATTAGTCCAACCTATTTTTCACGCCGTTATTTACGTATGTGTGTCAAACCCCGAGCTTATATATCAGCTACTGATTTAAGAGAAAATCAGAAGTTGCCGGTACCAAGTTCTGATCAAGTTTCATCTACGAAAAAAGAAAATGAGGACTTTTTTGAGGGTCCCTCTGCTCATCCCTTTGTTTTTTTTTTAAAGAAATTGGTAAGTATCGTAATTGTTTTCTTATGTATTTCCCGATACCCTTCATATTCTTGATATTTCAGATACTCCAAAGTATTTTATAGTATTCAAAAATATTTTCACATATTTTAATGTATTTTTCGGAAATTCCGTCGCTTTAAACATGGTTTTATGACTCCGCGATGAAATGCACATCATCAATCAACATGTATCCCTTCCAAAGGAAAACAACTCCGGTATTCCCCTGGACCACTCGGGTAACTTCTAATTGGGTGTAAACCTTGGAATTTACTGAACATTTTTTTAATCTCTAAAAAATGCATCCGAATCTATTAAAATCCTCTAAAATATTTTAATCACTTTGAAACTTCTTCAAATTATTTAAATAGTTTACAAATTTCTTAAAATATTAAAAATTGCTCACAGGAAAAAAGTTTGGCCTATAAAAAGTGTAGAATTAGTCCAGGAGTCTTGGACAGTACCAATGTGTTGGAGATCTTGAATGACTTTTAATGAATGATTTCAAACTTTTCAATACTACATGCAAACGAGTCTTGTAATTGAGACGCCGGATGCAATAACCAGCCCGACGCTCAAAAACGCGTCCGATCGTCTCAAGAAAAGGAACTTTTCAAAATCAAAAAATCGATTCGTATTTAAAATACTCTAGCGATGTCTAAAAAATTAAAAAAAAGTTAACAATTGCTTATTGTTTAATAATATTTAATTGCAAAATGAGGTCAATCGATAATTTTGTTTTCTTGGCTTCGCCAGTAAAAAGTATCTAGGTAAGTTCAACTTTCAAGCAACTTCCAGTAAGAGATTTGTTCAGCAATGTTGAATAAAGTTTTTTGGAAAATCTCAAATCGATTTATTAAAAATTTACTGAGATTCAAATTTGAAAAAAGTACCTGACGTCTGCCCGCGCTGTTAGCTAATAAAGTATTACATAACCTTAAAAATATTAACTTCTTTTCATTTCTAAAAGTTCTCAAAAGTACCTGTTGAATAAGCAATTTTGTTGTGAATTTTACAGATTGCAAGAAAATAAAATAAAATTTTTAAACTGCAAATTATTCTTGCTATTTTTATCAATAACCTAAAATAAAAGAAGTCTTAATATTTTTGAAACTTATTTTGACTGCATTTAATTAAGTCCAATTTCAGGTCTGTATAGTATAATTTTTCAGAATAATTTAGGATATTTGTTGTGAATTTAGATATACAGATTTCTAATGTAATATATATTTAAAAAGTAAAATTTTCAATTTGGATTTCTGGTTAGGAATTAACGCTGTTGTGAAACGGATCTATGTGTCGTACTTGCATTTGCCTCTTAATTATTATAATATATAAAAAAAATAATCTATTAATTGAAAATAAAACTTTGCAGTTCATGTCTAAAAATAAAAATTATTAACAAAAAATCCAAACGGAACTTTCAGACCGCTGCCTGAAGAGCAGTCCTCGCGACGCATTAGCTAACAGCGCGGGCAGATGTGTACTTTTTTCGAATCTGAATATCTCAGTAAATTTTTAACAAATTGATATGAGACTTTCTAAAAAACTTCATTTTACATTGTTCAACAAGCCACTCACTGGAAGTTGCTTGAAAGTCGAAATTACCTAGATACTTTTTACCGGCGAATCCAAGAGAATACAATATTCTCGATAATAATCTGAGAAAAAGAGTTCTGTATTAACTCGTAATATACGAAATTTAAGTAAGAAGACAAATTCAGTCCACGACGAATTGTAGAAAAGTTGTGAATATTTTCAATTTGGTTTAAAAGAATTTGTATAAGTTCCTAAAGAGAAAAATAAAGTGCTGGTATTACAAAAAGTGCTTAAAAGTCTGGGAAAATATATCTGCGCCTGGATGTGCGCAGTCGAACATCAGTTGGCGACGCGGAATAAAGATGGCTGCAACCTGCAACATTAGACTTGCCTTTTAATGCAAAAACGGCAGTAAAGAAGATTCTTTTATTCAAAGAAATTTTCTTTAAATTAAAAAAAAATATTCATCGCCAAATCCTTTTAAAAATTACTTACACAACAAGTCGATCAAAGTCTGAAAACGTTTATCATTTCGTATATTTTTGAGGATAAAAAAAAGACAAAATGGATTTTTCGGGCGCCATTCACAATTAACTAAATATTTGAATTTTTCACTAAAAAATATAAATTTTTAACAAAAATGGAAAAGTTAAACTTCCAGTTAGACAAATTAATTAGAATAGTTGAATTTTTAGCCAAAAAGATAAATTTTTAACTGAAATACTTGAATTTTTAAACACAAAGATGACTTTCCAAACAAGATTAATTTTTTACTAAAAAATACAATTAAAAAAAACATTGATTTTTGAAGAAATAGTTAAATTTTTAATGAAAGAAGAGAAATTTTCAACCAAATATTTTAAATTTCACATTTAAAAAAATAAGTTTCCACCGAAAATGGAATAGTTACATTTTTAGTTGATAAAATTAATTTTTAACCTAACTCATGAGTTTTCAATCTTAATGATAAATCTTCAACTGGAATAGTTGAATTTTAATCCAAAAACATTCGTTTTTTAAGAAAACAATGAATACTCAACTAAAATAGTTAAATTTTCAAACTAACAAAAATTAATTTTTACTCTCAAAAAAATAAATTGTCAACCAAAACAAAAAAAAATCTCTTTTCATCCAAGGAAAAATAGTTTTTTAATCAAATAGCTCATTTTTCAAACCAAGAAATGAGTTTTTGCTTTAAATTATAAATCTTAAAAAAAAAATTAAAAATTTCAACAAAAGAGTTCAGCTTTCAAGTAAGTCATTTTATTTCCACCCTGAAAGATGGATTTTCAACTAATATAATTAAAATTTACCTGAAATACTAAAATTTTTAACCGATAAGTAAAATTTTTAGACAAGAAGATTAACTTTCAAAAAAGAAGATAATGTTCAATATTTGAGTAGAATAAGTTAAATTCTCAGTCAAAAAAATCACATAAGAAAAAATAACTTAAAAGAAATAGTTGAATTTCAAACTAAAAAGATTAATTTTCAACTAACATGATGAATATTCAAATAAAATATTTAAATTTTTGACGAAAAAGATGAATTTTCAACCAAGAAGATTGACTTCATTTAAAAAAGACGAATTTTCGAGTGAAAAATAATTTCGAATAATTAAAAAGTTTAAATAATTAAAAAAAAAAGGGTTTACTTTTTAACTAAGTAAGTGTATCTCCAACGTAATAGATAAATTTTTGACTAAAACGATAAATATTTAACTGGAACACTTGAATTTTAAACTTAGAGGAATTATTATTAGACAAAAAGATTAACTTTTAAAGAACATAATTCTCTATAAAAAATCGACTCCTTACAAAATACGTGCATGTCAAATAATATAGTTAATTTATCTATTAAAATAGCTGTGAATTCGATCTCGATCTTTTCCGCTTTATTTATGGTGCTCATTTCAGGAGCACGTTGCTTCCCGTTAGCAAATGAATTTGCTTCCTCATAGAGAAAGCAATAGTGATGTATTAAATAATAGACTAACTAGCTTTTTTATTTTGATCAATTTGAGAATGAACATTGAAAAAAATGCAAAATAACAAAATAATACAAAAATTTTTTTAAATACAATGACAACTTAGGCAAATCAAATTTTGTATTTAAAATAGTAATTTTTCCAGCTGACAAAAGGGAGGGAGAAATTCTGTCGCACCCTATCTTTTTCCAAGCTTTTTGATTTTTTTACAAAAATTGTCAGAATTATTTTATTTTAAAATTTATGATCGAAAAGTCTTTTCTATTCATGCATTAACTTTAAATTATGTTAAAAAAAAGTTTTTCTGTTTACAACAGATGTTTCTGTAAAGTGTATTAATAATAATATAATTATTATTAAAATAATTAATAATAATAAATAAGAAAGTGTATTAATATTATAGGGCAATCGATTTGCCTAGAATCAAGGAATCTATTCCATTATTGCATCAATTTTGAATTATGTTATAGAAAAAAATTTTACTATAAAAAACCTTTTTTACACATATTATGTATTACCATAGCTTTCTCACTCTTCAATAAAATGCATTAATAATATAGGTCAATTGATTCATCTTAAATAAATACATCTTTTTTATTATCAAATCAGCTTTTAATTATGCGTCTGGAAAAATTTTCACTACAGAAACCGAATTTTAATATAATATAAATGACCACAAGTTCCTTACTTTTTGATTAAATGTATTAATATTAAGGTCAATCGCTTCGTCTCAAGCCAAGGAATCTTTTATATCCTTGCATAAATTTTTAATTATGTTAATGAAAGAAGTTTAACTATAAAAAACCGTATTTTTAAATTTTATGCATAAATATACTTTTCCTACTTTTCAATAAAATGTATCAACATTATAGGTTAATCGATTCGTCTTAAATTAACACATCTTTTCTATTTTCATATTAACATTAAATTACAAAAATGAGACAATTTTTACTATGAAAATCGATTTTTAATATAATATAAATGACCATAACTTCCTTACTCTTTGATAAAGTATAATAATATTATAGGTCAATCGATTCTTCTCGAACCAAGGAATCTTTTTTATTCCTGCATCAATTTTGAATTATGTTAAAGAAAAAATTTTTACTATAAAAATCCGTATTTTCAAATATTATACATTACCATAGCTTTCTTACTCTTTGATGAAATGTATCAACATTATAGGTCAATCGATTCCTCTTGAATTAACACATCTTTTCTGTTTTCACCTCAACTTTAAATTATGAGAATGAGAACATTTTTACTATGAAAATCAATTTTTAATATAATATAAGTGACCATAACTTCCTAACTCTTTGATAAAATATATTAATATTATAGGTCAATTGATTCTTCTCGTACCAAGGAATTTTTTTTATTCTTGCATCAATTTTGAATTATGTTAAAGAAAAAAGTTTTACTATAAAAAACCGTATTTTCAAATAATATACATTGCCATGGCTTTTTACTCTTCAATAAAATGTATCAATATTATAGGTCAATCGATTCGTCTTGAATTAACACACCTTTTCTATTCTCACATCCACTTTAACTTATGAGAATGAGATTATTTCACTGTGAAAATCGATTCTTAATATAATATAAATGACCATAACTTTTCTACTCTTCAATAAAATGTATGAATATTATACGCCAATCAATTCGTCTCGAACCAAGGAATCTTTTTTATTTTTGCATGAATTTTGAATTATGTTAAAGAAAAAAGTTTTACCATAAAACCCCATGTTTTTAAATACTATGCATTACTATAGCTTCCTTACTCTTCAATAAAATGTATCAATATTATAGTTCAATCGATTTGTCTCGAATCAACACATCTTTTCTATTCTCACATCCACTTTAAATTATGAGAATAAGAACATTTTACTGTAAAAATCAATTTTTAATATAATATAAATGACCATAACTTCTCTCCTCTTCAATAAAATGTATGCATATTAACGTCAATCAATTCGTCTCGAACCAAGGAATCTTTTTTATCCTTGCATGAATTTTAAATTACGTTAAAAAAAAGTTTTACCATAAAAACACATATTTTCAAATATTATGCATTACTATATCTTTCTTACTCTTCAATAAAATGTATCAATATTATAGGTCAGTCGATTCTTCTCGAGTCTACACATCTTTTCTATTCTCGCATCAACTTTGAATTATGAGAAGGAACAAATTTTTACCATAAAAAACGAT